>JAXCHO010000777.1:0-22996 GCA_036630365.1 Acanthiza pusilla
TGACGCACCTTCGCCGGCTAGGCGTCCTTCGCTCGCAAAGCGCGAGGAGAGAAAGGCGGGCGGCTCTCTGCGGTGCGGCAAAGATGGCGAACAGAAGCGGCTACGTGGAGGAAAACCTTCTCCACGCACGCTACCTTCTCTGGGAACTCCAAGTGCACGAGTTCTGCAAGGCTGAAGCTGGGGCGAAGTTCTTTTCTCTCTCTCTCGCTCCCTCTCTCTCTGCATATTTTGTCCCGAGTGCCAGTGCTGCCAGAACTTCGTGGCGGCAGGAAACATCCTTTGGAGATGAGCCTGCATGCTGCGATGCGTGCTGGTGCAGTTTGGAAGTAAAATGCGGGGAGTACAGCAGCAGGGCGCCGTACCGGCTCTCGCTTCGCTTTCTTGCCCGAAGAAGACCGCACCTTCGCCGGCTAGGCGCCCTTCGCTCGCAAAGCGCGAGAGAGAAGCGGGCGGCTCTCTGCGGTGCGGCAAAAACGCGAACAGAAGAGGCTACGTGGAGAGAGCATTCTCCACGCACTCTAACCTTCTCTGGGAACTCCAAGTGCACGAGTTCTGTAAGACTGAAGCTGGGGCAAAGTGCATCTCAATCTCTCTTGCTTTTTCTCTCTCTGCAGAGTGTGACTTAGTGCCAGTGTTGCCAGATCTTCGTGGCAGCAGGAAACATCTTTTGGAGATGAGCCTGCATGCTGCTATGCGTGCTGGTGCAGTTTGGATGTGAAATGCAGCGAGCACAGCAGCAGGGCGCCGTACCGGTGCCGCCGAAGACGCACCTTCGCCGGCTAGGCGTCCTTCGCTCGCAAAGCGCGAGAGAGAAGCGGGCGGCTCTCGGCGGTGCGGCAAAAACGCGAACAGAAGAGGCTACGTGGAGAAAACCTTCTCCACGCACTCTACCTTCTCTGGGAACTCCAAGTGCACGAGTTCTGTAAGACTGAAGCTGGGGCAAAGTGCATCTCAATCTCTCTTGCTTTTTCTCTCTCTGCAGAGTGTGACTTAGTGCCAGTGTTGCCAGATCTTCGTGGCAGCAGGAAACATTTTTTGGAGGTGAGCCTGCATGCTGCTATGCGTGCTGGTGCAGTTTGGATGTGAAATGCAGGGAGCACAGCAGCAGGGCGCCGTACCGGCTCTCGCTTCGCTTTCTTGCCGAAGAAGACGCACCTTCGCCGGCTAGGCGCCCTTCGCTCGCAAAGCGCGAGAGAGAAGCGGGCGGCTCTCTGCGGTGCGGCAAAAACGCGAACAGAAGAGGCTACGTGGAGAAAACCTTCTCCACGCACTCTACCTTCTCTGGGAACTCCAAGTGCACGAGTTCTGTAAGACTGAAGCTGGGGCAAAGTGCATCTCAATCTCTCTTGCTTTTTCTCTCTCTGCAGAGTGTGACTTAGTGCCAGTGTTGCCAGATCTTCGTGGCAGCAGGAAACATCTTTTGGAGATGAGCCTGCATGCTGCTATGCGTGCTGGTGCAGTTTGGATGTGAAATGCAGGGAGCACAGCAGCAGGGCGCCGTACCGGCTCTCGCTTCGCTTTGCAGCCGCCGAAGACGCACCTTCGCCGGCTAGGCGTCCTTCGCTCGCAAAGCGCGAGAGAGAAGCGGGCGGCTCTCTGCGGTGCGGCAAAGATGCGAACAGAAGCGGCTACGTGGAGAAAACCTTCTCCACGCACGCTACCTTCTCTGGGAACTCCAAGTGCACGAGTTCTGCAAGGCTGAAGCTGGGGCGAAGTTCTTTTCTCTCTCTCTCGCTCCCTCTCTCTCTGCATATTTTGTCCCGAGTGCCAGTGCTGCCAGAACTTCGTGGCGGCAGGAAACATCCTTTGGAGATGAGCCTGCATGCTGCGATGCGTGCTGGTGCAGTTTGGAAGTAAAATGCGGGGAGTACAGCAGCAGGGCGCCGTACCGGCTCTCGCTTCGCTTTCTTGCCGAAGAAGACGCACCTTCGCCGGCTAGGCGCCCTTCGCTCGCAAAGCGCGAGAGAGAAGCGGGCGGCTCTCTGCGGTGCGGCAAAAACGCGAACAGAAGAGGCTACGTGGAGAGAGCATTCTCCACGCACTCTACCTTCTCTGGGAACTCCAAGTGCACGAGTTCTGTAAGACTGAAGCTGGGGCAAAGTGCATCTCAATCTCTCTTGCTTTTTCTCTCTCTGCAGAGTGTGACTTAGTGCCAGTGTTGCCAGATCTTCGTGGCAGCAGGAAACATCTTTTGGAGATGAGCCTGCATGCTGCTATGCGTGCTGGTGCAGTTTGGATGTGAAATGCAGCGAGCACAGCAGCAGGGCGCCGTACCGGCTCTCGCTTCGCTTTGCAGCCGCCGAAGACGCACCTTCGCCGGCTAGGCGTCCTTCGCTCGCAAAGCGCGAGAGAGAAGCGGGCGGCTCTCTGCGGTGCGGCAAAAACGCGAACAGAAGAGGCTACGTGGAGAAAACCTTCTCCACGCACTCTACCTTCTCTGGGAACTCCAAGTGCACGAGTTCTGTAAGACTGAAGCTGGGGCAAAGTGCATCTCAATCTCTCTTGCTTTTTCTCTCTCTGCAGAGTGTGACTTAGTGCCAGTGTTGCCAGATCTTCGTGGCAGCAGGAAACATTTTTTGGAGGTGAGCCTGCATGCTGCTATGCGTGCTGGTGCAGTTTGGATGTGAAATGCAGGGAGCACAGCAGCAGGGCGCCGTACCGGCTCTCGCTTCGCTTTCTTGCCGAAGAAGACGCACCTTCGCCGGCTAGGCGCCCTTCGCTCGCAAAGCGCGAGAGAGAAGCGGGCGGCTCTCTGCGGTGCGGCAAAAACGCGAACAGAAGAGGCTACGTGGAGAAAACCTTCTCCACGCACTCTACCTTCTCTGGGAACTCCAAGTGCACGAGTTCTGTAAGACTGAAGCTGGGGCAAAGTGCATCTCAATCTCTCTTGCTTTTTCTCTCTCTGCAGAGTGTGACTTAGTGCCAGTGTTGCCAGATCTTCGTGGCAGCAGGAAACATCTTTTGGAGATGAGCCTGCATGCTGCTATGCGTGCTGGTGCAGTTTGGATGTGAAATGCAGGGAGCACAGCAGCAGGGCGCCGTACCGGCTCTCGCTTCGCTTTGCAGCCGCCGAAGACGCACCTTCGCCGGCTAGGCGTCCTTCGCTCGCAAAGCGCGAGAGAGAAGCGGGCGGCTCTCTGCGGTGCGGCAAAGATGCGAACAGAAGCGGCTACGTGGAGAAAACCTTCTCCACGCACGCTACCTTCTCTGGGAACTCCAAGTGCACGAGTTCTGCAAGGCTGAAGCTGGGGCGAAGTTCTTTTCTCTCTCTCTCGCTCCCTCTCTCTCTGCATATTTTGTCCCGAGTGCCAGTGCTGCCAGAACTTCGTGGCGGCAGGAAACATCCTTTGGAGATGAGCCTGCATGCTGCGATGCGTGCTGGTGCAGTTTGGAAGTAAAATGCGGGGAGTACAGCAGCAGGGCGCCGTACCGGCTCTCGCTTCGCTTTCTTGCCGAAGAAGACGCACCTTCGCCGGCTAGGCGCCCTTCGCTCGCAAAGCGCGAGAGAGAAGCGGGCGGCTCTCTGCGGTGCGGCAAAAACGCGAACAGAAGAGGCTACGTGGAGAGAGCATTCTCCACGCACTCTACCTTCTCTGGGAACTCCAAGTGCACGAGTTCTGTAAGACTGAAGCTGGGGCAAAGTGCATCTCAATCTCTCTTGCTTTTTCTCTCTCTGCAGAGTGTGACTTAGTGCCAGTGTTGCCAGATCTTCGTGGCAGCAGGAAACATCTTTTGGAGATGAGCCTGCATGCTGCTATGCGTGCTGGTGCAGTTTGGATGTGAAATGCAGGGAGCACAGCAGCAGGGCGCCGTACCGGCTCTCGCTTCGCTTTGCAGCCGCCGAAGACGCACCTTCGCCGGCTAGGCGTCCTTCGCTCGCAAAGCGCGAGAGAGAAGCGGGCGGCTCTCTGCGGTGCGGCAAAGATGCGAACAGAAGCGGCTACGTGGAGAAAACCTTCTCCACGCACGCTACCTTCTCTGGGAACTCCAAGTGCACGAGTTCTGCAAGGCTGAAGCTGGGGCGAAGTTCTTTTCTCTCTCTCTCGCTCCCTCTCTCTCTGCATATTTTGTCCCGAGTGCCAGTGCTGCCAGAACTTCGTGGCGGCAGGAAACATCCTTTGGAGATGAGCCTGCATGCTGCTATGCGTGCTGGTGCAGTTTGGATGTGAAATGCAGGGAGCACAGCAGCAGGGCGCCGTACCGGCTCTCGCTTCGCTTTCTTGCCGAAGAAGACGCACCTTCGCCGGCTAGGCGCCCTTCGCTCGCAAAGCGCGAGAGAGAAGCGGGCGGCTCTCTGCGGTGCGGCAAAAACGCGAACAGAAGAGGCTACGTGGAGAAAACCTTCTCCACGCACTCTACCTTCTCTGGGAACTCCAAGTGCACGAGTTCTGTAAGACTGAAGCTGGGGCAAAGTGCATCTCAATCTCTCTTGCTTTTTCTCTCTCTGCAGAGTGTGACTTAGTGCCAGTGTTGCCAGATCTTCGTGGCAGCAGGAAACATCTTTTGGAGATGAGCCTGCATGCTGCTATGCGTGCTGGTGCAGTTTGGATGTGAAATGCAGGGAGCACAGCA
The DNA here is from genome assembly GCA_036630365.1 of Acanthiza pusilla. Classification (NCBI taxonomy): domain Eukaryota; kingdom Metazoa; phylum Chordata; class Aves; order Passeriformes; family Acanthizidae; genus Acanthiza; species Acanthiza pusilla. The sequence goes on from JAXCHO010000777.1 coordinate 4,573, forward strand.
GCAGGGCGCCGTACCGGCTCTCGCTTCGCTTTGCAGCCGCCGAAGACGCACCTTCGCCGGCTAGGCGTCCTTCGCTCGCAAAGCGCGAGAGAGAAGCGGGCGGCTCTCTGCGGTGCGGCAAAAACGCGAACAGAAGAGGCTACGTGGAGAAAACCTTCTCCACGCACTCTACCTTCTCTGGGAACTCCAAGTGCACGAGTTCTGTAAGACTGAAGCTGGGGCAAAGTGCTTCTCTCCCTCTCTCCCTCTTCTCTCTCTGCACATTTTGTCCCGAGTGCCAGTGCTGCCAGACCTTCGTGGCAGCGGGAAACATCTTTTGGAGGTGAGCCTGCATGTTGCTATGCGTGCTGGTGCAGTTTGGATGTGAAATGCAGGGAGCGCAGCAGCAGGGCACAGTGCCGGTTTTCGTTTCGCCTTCTGGCCGCCGAAGACGCACCTTCGCCGGCTAGGCGCCTTTTCGCTCGCAAAGCGCGAGAGGGAAGCGGGCGTCTTTCTGCGGTCCGGCAAAGAAGCGAACAGAAGAGGCTACGTGGAGAAAACCTTCTCCACGCACGCCACCTTCTCTGGGAACTCCAAGTGCACGAGTTCTGTAAGACTGAATTTGGGGCAAAGTGCTTCTCTCTCTCTCTTGCTCCTTCTCTCTCTGCACATTGTGTCCCGTGTGCCAGTGTTTCCAGACCTTCGTGGAAGTGAGCTTGGCTTTTGCCTGGACTCTGTCAGCGCTCATATGGAATCAACCACACGATGGCACTCTCGACTTGCTTTTAAAGGAATCCCGCTGTGTCCAGCTCGGAATCCTCCCGATTCTACAGCCAAGTTGGGAAGGTGCCTGCTCTCAACTCATCTGTCAGCCCCAAAAGATTGCTTTGATCTTCCCGTTCCAACTGCAAACTCTTATTTGCACCACACTCTAACGGCAACACCAACGCCTTTGCCCAAATAATTCTTTTCTCTCTCACAAGAATCTGGCTACAAACTTGAGAACATCTGGCAAAAGCAGAGCTCACAAAGATGCCAACTGAGAAAGCTCTAGCTGCCGACAACTTCAACTGCACCCGTCGAGGTACCAGCACACACCCTGCTATCGGCCCTTTCCTTCTCAGCGCCATGGTCCAGCACCATGAAGGGGAGCTGCTCCCAATTTCCTTTGGTTTTGCAGCCGAAACACCGTGCAGCCAGCTGTGAAATGATTCCTCTTCCTTCTCCGCTAGATGTAGCTTCACATTCGTTCAGTGTCCAAGGGACAGGATTCACCACGGAGCTTCTCCACGAACTGCTGCTCGCACACGAGTGGGGCCGGGCCAGAAAAGAGCTTGGCTTTTGCCTGCACTCTGTCAGCGCTCATATGGAATCAACCACACGATGGCACTCTCGACTTGCTTTTAAAGGTATCGCGCTGTGTCCAGCTCGGAAGCCTCCCAATTCCACAGCCAAGTTGGAAAGGTGCCTGCTCTCAACTCGACTGTCAGCCCCAAAAGATTGCTTTGATCTTCCCCTTCCAACTGCAAACTCTTATTTGCACCACACTCTAGTGGCCTTTGCCTTAAAAATTCTTTTCACTCTCACAAGAATCTGGCTACAAACTTGAGAACATCTGGCAAAAGCAGAGCTCACAAAGATGCCAGCTGAGAAAGCTCTAGCTGCCGACAACTTCAACTGCACCCGTCGAGGTACCAGCACACACCCTGCTATCGGCCCTTTCCTTCTCAGCTCTTGCTACCATCCTAACCCTGCAGTCTCACTGAGTCTGCATCCAGTCAGGTCCAGCACCATGGAGGGGAGCTGCTCCCACATGAACGGGACCAGGACAAAAAGCTCAACAGCCTGGCGTTTGCATTCCCACTGACAGTTCAACAGCACTAAGCCAGAGAACTGCCTATGGGCAAAAGTCTTAAAATTCACTAAGACCAACCAATGTACACATGCAAAGTTGTTTCCTTTGCAAAAGAGAGGAATTAGAAGCCCATCTCCAATGAAATGGCATCCCCTCCTCCAAAATACAGAACATCCAGGGACTGATCCCATGCAAAGGTGCCAGAACACTGTTCCTCAGCATTACCTAGGCTGCTAGGTAGGCTACCCACCAAGACTGAGCAGAGCGGTTTACCTTGTCCAAAAGATGGTGTTGCCAGAATTTCAGAAGGCCACTTCTGAGACGCGGAAACCACCTGCCAAACTGAATCTTTCAAGAGGCCACCTTCCAAAGATGGATTCCATGTCCGTAAAGTGTACAAACTGAAGCAATGCTTCCACACCAGATATGTCAGGACAGAAAGCAGCTGGTGCCCCGGACCTCCACTAGGCAGCTTCTTCTCTGCGCCTCCAGCGCTGGGGTTGCGTGCTTTCCTTCCCATGAAAAAGCCTTGCCATTCTCCTTCAGGAGCTTACCAAGCCAAAGTTGCATAGCACCTCCAGTATTGCATACGTCCAACAATTACTCCTACCCAGAAGGGGCCAGGAGAGAAATGTCTTGCTGGACTGTACCTCCCCATGGTACCTTTCCTTCTGCTCCACTGACACTGGCACTATGGCCTTTGCTTCTCAAGGAAAGGCACTCCGAGTCTTTTGGCTGGGACTTGCCTTCTCTACCTTGCCCAGTTTTTCCTAGCCTCCTCTTGCTTTGCTTGCCTTTCTTGCATCTGCCTTCCCTTGCCCTGCCTACATCGTCCTTGCTTTGCTTTGCCTTGCCTACCACTCTTTACCTTGCCTTCCATGCAGGCAAGGCAACACAAGGCAAGTGTAGGCAATTGGAGGCAAGTCAAGGGGGAGGTAGACAAGGCCAGAGCAGTGAGGGGAAAGCAAATGGAGTGGTAGGCAAGAGAAGGTCCAGAAGTTAGAGGCAAGGCTAGGCATAAGAAGGTAAGCCCAGTGATGGGTAGGCCAGGCAGAAACAGGAAGGAGTAGGCAAAGCAAGGCCGTGGAGGAAAGCTGTAGCCAGGTGGGGCATGGGCACAGAAGAGAACTCAAAGCCATGGAGGTTTAGCAGGGCAAGAAGAGGAAACTCTTGGGTTGCCAAGGCAAGGCAGCTGCTGGTAGACAAAAGCGGCCAGGAAACACTGACTTGACTGGTCTTGCTCTCACCTGTGCCAGCTCTAATCTGCACCTAAAACACTGGGGCTACCTGCTTTCCTTCCAATGCAGAAGAACTGTCATCTTGGTCCCAGAGCTCAGAAGACAAATGTGGATTGCCAGTCCAAAATCCTGTACATGCAAGAATTGATGCCAGAAAAAAGCTGCTGGGACAGACGGGTTTGGCTCCTATGGGCTTCCTCTTCCATGCTCCTGAAACGCTGCGGGTATGTGAAGGCCTTGAAGGCTTCCTGAGGGAAGCAGGCAGGGCAAGGCAAGTTGAAGAAATGCCACGAAAAGAGGGGTCTTGAATTCCAGGTGGGGGAGGGGTGAGCAAGGTCCTGCAAGGCAAGTGAAGGCTTTGAGGGCAACAGAAGGCAACTGCTGCATTTACAGGGCAAGGCAAGGCAAGGGAGAGATAAGCAAGACAATGAGAGTTCTAGAAAAAGAAGGGAAGGGAAGGCAAGGCTGGGCCTGGACAAATGGGTGGGGAAGTCAAGGTGGGGATGGCTGAGCAAATCAGTGCAGGGCAGTGGAGGGATGGAAGAGCGGGAATGGTCACTTAAGTTCATACAACATAACCTGTCAAATTCTTTGCACCCATGCCCACGCAGTAAAAGCAAAAAATCAATTGCTGCTTGATTTTGGAATATAGCATGTCTAATGCTGTCTACATCAATTAACGAGTCAGCTATCGCTATGCTGGTAGCATTACTAAACTTGGCCAACCAACAGCCAGGTTTGTTCAGGCTCCTGAGGCCTTGTGCACTTGCAAGCCCAGGAGCCGATGAAGAGGCAGTGATTATCTTGGCAGTGTTCCAGAACTCAGCTGTATCTCTGCAGGCAGAAGTAAAAGCATGTATGCTGTGAGTATGAGAGTGGTGAGTTCAGTTTTGTTGGCTCCATAGTGCAATTGTCATCTTTAGAGAAAAGAGGGTTACTTCCCCCAAAGTAGATGGACCACCTTTAATTGCCATTGGCACTCTGGTCCATGCTCAGTCCGCACAGATTAAGAAAATGCCCTGCGGGAGTTGCATATGCATACTAAAACTCAAGGTTAGTTTTAGTTTGTGATTGAATTACACCGGTGTGAAACACTTGGGTAGCATGGTGTTGTGGCATTGACCCACCAAGCCATAGGGCTATTCCTTGTGCTGAGAAATGTGAAGGTGGTACAGCTATGTGCATTCAAGGTGCCTAAAATCTGCAGTTCCTGTGGGGGTAAAGCAGGGAATTTCCCACGGGGAGACAATGTATCCGGGCAGGCTGAGGGTGAGGCCTATACTAGGCCTAACTCCATGTTTGTTATCTGCAGAAGCTGTTTGGAAATCGAATATAATTAGCTCACGATCCTCTACTGTAAAAACATGTAGCGTGGTGCCAGCTTTACCTGTCTGCCTATACAGCTTTAATAAGACAATTTAAATGCAATTGTTTTTGCCATGTAGACACATGTGCTTTACATCTCAAACCGTTTGTAATTATTTTTACAGAAAGCTGTCCTACCATCAGCAAGTTAAGCAGGTCTTAAATGCAATTTTCCAAGAACGTGCAGTGCTATCATCCCTGTGAGTAAAGCTGCATCTCGAAAACATCTTAATAAACTTACATTTATCTTAGAGGAGTGAACAGGCATTTTCCACATGACTGTAAATCTGACACACTTTAGATTTATTTCTTGATATTATTCGCAAATGTTTAACTGCTGTATGATGAATTTTCAGTAGTTTCTTGTGCGAAGAAAGTCAAAATAAGTTAAATTCTGCTGTATCTAAAACTCTTAAGGTATACTCTTAATCTTGTATCTAATTTTAGTAAATTTAAAGTTAAAAGAATGCAAAGGCATTCAGAGTGACTACCTCACTGACTTCAAAGGACTATTTTTCTTTCCATAGGTATACCTTAATCAGTATCTGTGTGCGTACAAGTGTGAAAGTGCTGCAGCAAATGTACTAAGAATGTTGTTTGAGTCTTTTATGTCTTTTGAGTTTATAAGTCAGACCTGTCAACTTTAAGTTGATCAAAATTTATGTAAAGTCTGTTGGTTTTCAGTTTGATTAAGAAGTTGAATTTTGGTAACCTCTGAAAGAAAGAAAAGAGAAAACAGACGCTTGTAGTCGAGTGAAGAAAATTTCCATGTTTGTGAGTGGTGGTGTTGTTTAGTGAATTTGTAACAGCTGGCAGAGGGGTGTAACTTGCTGCCTCAGAGCCAGAACTGGCTGAGTAGAATCCTGAGGCCAATTCTGTAAAGCATTTTGTGGCCTAAGAGTCAGTTAGCCCCGTAATAACTTTAACAAAGGCAAGTTTAATTTTGTTTTCCTGTACATGTGTGTGAATTGTCTCTGTTAATTTGTATTTTATCAGCATGTAAGTCTGGGTAGAGGCACCTATGAGATAGGACTTATTTTTTAAGTGCTTGACATTAATTTTTGCTTTCAATGATGTTAACTTTAAGCTCTGTTAGATTTATCTTAATTTTAAGTGAAGTTAAAGTTTAAGTTCTGTCAAAACATGAAATTCTAGATGTGTTGTTAAAGTAATGATATGAATTTACTAAGCTTTTACAGAGAGCATTACCCAGAAAACATTATTTGATGCTATACATATGTATCTCTTTGTTCACAGCTATTTGTAATTTGTTTATGGTACCATTGATTATTTAGTTAAAACTAAACCACAACACCGATCTGCAAGAAGTATATTGCTTTAAAGAATTGATATTAATAGAAGCTTGTTTAGAAGATTTAGAGAGACCCTCTCAGGTAAGGCCTGGGCTCTGGCCAAGTCCTGGCCCTAAGCTGATCGGGTACTGAATCTTGAATCCCAGATGTTTCTACCCTAAAACTGCAATTGAGTCATTTTGGCTCACCAATTGGGCTTGGAGAGCTGGAACCCCTTTTCAGGTAAACTTGACAACCTTGCCCGGGAAAGGTCTTCAAGTCTCACCTGTAAAATGGGACTCTCCCGTGATTGTGGACTCTGGGTAGTAGCTAATAGTTAAATGGTTAATGATCTGTATATTTTTAAAGTACTGTTCTCTATCTCTTATGTATTGCACCTGTAGTTGTATCTGTTGCCTTAATTACCTTTGCTCATAATGCAAAACCCACAATTGAGTGTATAATAACAGTCTTGCTCTCACCTGTGCCAGCTCTAATCTGCACCTAAAACACTGGGGCTACCTGCTTTCCTTCCAATGCAGAAGAACTGTCATCTTGGTCCCAGAGCTCAGAAGACAAATGTGGATTGCCAGTCCAAAATCCTGTACATGCAAGAATTGATGCCAGAAAAAAGCTGCTGGGACAGACGGGTTTGGCTCCTATGGGCTTCCTCTTCCATGCTCCTGAAACGCTGCGGGTATGTGAAGGCCTTGAAGGCTTCCTGAGGGAAGCAGGCAGGGCAAGGCAAGTTGAAGAAATGCCACGAAAAGAGGGGTCTTGAATTCCAGGTGGGGGAGGGGTGAGCAAGGTCCTGCAAGGCAAGTGAAGGCTTTGAGGGCAACAGAAGGCAACTGCTGCATTTACAGGGCAAGGCAAGGCAAGGGAGAGATAAGCAAGACAATGAGAGTTCTAGAAAAAGAAGGGAAGGGAAGGGAAGGCAAGGCTGGGCCTGGACAAATGGGTGGGGAAGTCAAGGTGGGGATGGCTGAGCAAATCAGTGCAGGGCAGTGGAGGGATGGAAGAGCGGGAATGGTCACTTAAGTTCATACAACATAACCTGTCAAATTCTTTGCACCCATGCCCACGCAGTAAAAGCAAAAAATCAATTGCTGCTTGATTTTGGAATATAGCATGTCTAATGCTGTCTACATCAATTAACAAGTCAGCTATCGCTATGCTGGTAGCATTACTAAACTTGGCCAACCAACAGCCAGGTTTGTTCAGGCTCCTGAGGCCTTGTGCACTTGCAAGCCCAGGAGCCGATGAAGAGGCAGTGATTATCTTGGCAGTGTTCCAGAACTCAGCTGTATCTCTGCAGGCAGAAGTAAAAGCATGTATGCTGTGAGTATGAGAGTGGTGAGTTCAGTTTTGTTGGCTCCATAGTGCAATTGTCATCTTTAGAGAAAAGAGGGTTACTTCCCCCAAAGTAGATGGACCACCTTTAATTGCCATTGGCACTCTGGTCCATGCTCAGTCCGCACAGATTAAGAAAATGCCCTGCGGGAGTTGCATATGTATACTAAAACTCAAGGTTAGTTTTAGTTTGTGATTGAATTACACCGGTGTGAAACACTTGGGTAGCATGGTGTTGTGGCATTGACCCACCAAGCCATAGGGCTATTCCTTGTGCTGAGAAATGTGAAGGTGGTACAGCTATGTGCATTCAAGGTGCCTAAAATCTGCAGTTCCTGTGGGGCTAAAGCAGGGAATTTCCCACGGGGAGACAATGTATCCGGGCAGGCTGAGGAGGCAGGGGTGCTGTTCCATAACTGTGGCAGTTCAGGGGTGGTGAGAAGGACGCCGATCAGACACTTTGTGAATGGCTTCTGAGGCGCAGCAGTGCTAAGGCATAAGGGATCTTGTCCAGTTGCCTTAGCCAGGGTCACCCAGATGTTTTGCTCCAGGGGGTGTATGGGTTGCAGGTATCCTGTTAAATCACAAACAGAAGAGCAGTTACCTCCCCCCTCTTCCTGCTCCCACCCATTACTCCTGCCGACGTAAGTGCGGAGTGGGTACTTGGCACCAGTGCCATTCCCCTGGAACAGTCATAGTAACCACCTTGTTTGCTTCTGCTCCTATCACCTCAAGTGGCGATAAGACCGGGTTTCTGGGGCGTGGTGGGGGGGGGGGTGGATACCATAGCTTGGCACCTGACAAGCAAGACTATGTGGGACTTTGAATGGATAGGGAGGGCAAAACCCACAGAGAAGACTGATCCTATAGTTCCAGTAGGGAGAATATGGGTAGAAGGAGCTGTGTTTTGAGTGCTTAAAGTGAATGGTCTTTCATTTTTCCAGTGTTTGTAACAGTGCAGCTGGAGAATAACTCATCTGAAATGCTGCCTTTTTCAGCCTAGAAATGAAACTCAAGATCCTTTCAGTATAGGAGATAAGATAAAAGTGGATCTTTACTGGAGCTCCAGGGACAGTTCCAGGAAGAATATCCACAAACGCCCACCCCTCCCCCCGGCTGAATACAGTCTTCTAGGTTTTAGGAAATTAGCATCATTGATCAAAAGCACCAATTCAGAGGACAAGTGGGGATGCAATTCCCCCCAGGTCAAGCCCCTTCTCTGGAGCCCCCCCACCCTTGGTACTAGTTGGACTTGTTGACTAAAATGTGTCTTGAAGATCTTGTTGTCAGGCTTGGTTCCCAGGAAGAAGCAAGACAGGAGAGGGGCCTTGTGCCCTCCAGGGCTTGGAGCTCTGCAATGAGTTTGGTCTTTCTGGCTGGGGAAAAACTACTGGCAAGGTCACAAATACAGAAAAGTAAAAAGGCAAAAATCACTTTGGCATCAGAAGCAAAGGTAAAATTAATGTAAAAAGCAAGCTAAGATACATCTGAAAACTTCTCTGCTTTCTTCATCTTCCCCTTATGCAAAGAGGCTTTTGATTTGCAGGATTTTCATTTTATCCAAAGGCATTCATTCCATAGGTGCCAAAACCATCCCACAATGATAAGTGAAATATAGTCAGTAGGGACAATAGGGACTGGCATCCACCGCAAAGGAGAGGAAAGATCATTTCCAGAACACTAGTTTTATTTAACTGTGGTGAAAAGTGGGAGCTGAGTTTTGTTTAGAATTAGCCAGAAGAAGCTCTTAATTATTCTCTGCTGCTGCTGCTCTTATACCTTTTCATAATTACTGTGGCACATTAAGATTGGCTGCTAGCAAACAATGACAAGGCTGTCTAACAAACAATGGCAATTCAAGCAATAATACAATGAGCTATACTGATGCCTTCAGGTATTTCTAGTTTTTTACTCTTCATGTAGCTGTAACTTGCTGTAGTTCTGTGCTTCTTACAAAGTGCTAAAATCCCCTGTTCCCAGCACCTTTAGCCAAAACAAGACTCTCTGAGTACAGATTCAAGGACATATTCATTGCCTTAGGGCTTGAAAATATGTAAACAACTGTGAGATGGGGGGAGCAGGCCTGGGGTGGTTAACATCATCACCTGAGGGTACGATTGGAGAATTAAGGGCCAATATGCTAATGAAACAGAACTTATAAAAGGTGAAGAGCTCGTGACTCGGGGTCCATTTTGGGTGTCGTCCCCGACAGGGGACTTTGTTTGCCTGAATCTACCTTTAAGGCCTCTGCAGGCCTTAAATAAATTGTCTGCTTTTTATACTCCTAATTTGTCTTGGCCTCTGTTTCAGGTAGCCTGTCTTTTAGGCTACAATACAAGCAAAAGTAGAGTTGGTTACAAAAACCGGATGTGCTAGGAAGGCCGGAAGTTGGTATGACAGAGTTAAAAATTGGATGTGCTAGGGAGACCGGAAGTTTTAACCACAGAGTTAAAACTGCAGGTGCTAGGAAGACCGGAAGTTTTGTATCATAGAGTTGAATCGGAGTGTGCTAGGGAGACCGGAAGTTTTAATCACAGAGTTGAAACTGAAGGTGCTAGGAAAACCGGAAGGAGGAAGTGGAGTCAAGCAAGAAAGTTTTCTTCATTCTCTTTTCTTCATTATCTCGTGGACATGCACAACAAGCACAGGACCAAATATGGCAGGGCCTTTGACATGAATTCAGTCGCAGACACAAGCAGTAAGCAGGTCTAGGGTAGGGAATGGGCATGAAAGGGAATGCACAGCAATGGTGGTTTAGCAAGGCAAGACAGGTGAGGTTCATAGATTGCTGGCAGGCGGAAGTGGCCAGGAAAGACTGATTTGACTGGCCTTGCTCTCACCTGCACCATCTCTAATCTGCACCTAAAACACTGGGGCTACCTGCTTTCCTTCCAATGCAGAAGAACTGTCATTTTGGTTCCGGAGCCCAGAAGACAAATGTGGATTGCCTGTCCAAAATTCCATACATGCAAGAATTGATGCCAGGCAAAAGCTGCTGGGACAGACAGGTCTGGCTTCACGTGACCTCCTATGGGCTTCCTCTTCCATGCTCCTGAAACACTGCGGGTATGTGAAGGCCTTGAAGGCTTCCTGAGGGAAGCAGGCAGGGCAAGGCAAGTTGAAGAATTGTCACGAAAAGAAGGGTCTTGAATTCCAGGTGGGGGAGGGGTGAGCAAGGTCCTGCAAGGCAAGTGAGGACTTTGAGGGCAACAGAAGGCAACTGCTGTGTTTACAGGGCAAGGCAAGGCAAGGGGGAGGTAGGCAAGGCAATGAGAGTCCCAGAAGGAGAAGGGAAGGGAAGGCTGGGCCTGGACAAATGGGTGGGGAAGTCAAGGTGGGGATGGCCGAGCAAGTCAGTGCAGGGCAGTGGAGGGATGGAAGAGCGGGAATGGTCACTTAAGTTCATACAACATAACCTGTCAAATTCTTTGCACCCATGCCCACGCAGTAAAAGCAAAAAATCAATTGCTGCTTGATTTTGGAATATAGCATGTCTAATGCTGTCTACATCAATTAACGAGTCAGCTATCGCTATGCTGGTAGCATTACTAAACTTGGCCAACCAACAGCCAGGTTTGTTCAGGCTCCTGAGGCCTTGTGCACTTGCAAGCCCAGGAGCCGATGAAGAGGCAGTGATTATCTTGGCAGTGTTCCAGAACTCAGCTGTATCTCTGCAGGCAGAAGTAAAAGCATGTATGCTGTGAGTATGAGAGTGGTGAGTTCAGTTTTGTTGGCTCCATAGTGCAATTGTCATCTTTAGAGAAAAGAGGGTTACTTTCCCCAAAGTAGATGTATTAGAGTAATATTGTCCTGGTTTCCTTCTGCAATGATGTAGCCAGACTCTCTGCATCCATTTTCAAAGCATGTGGGTTTATTTCTTGAGTAGATGAGGTAGGGAAGTGGGACCGACCACGTGGCGGCTTCTCGCAGCTCCGTGGTGATCCCACATGGTAAGAGGGGAGAGGGAAGTTGCAAGCAGGGAGTGAAAAATGCAGTCTGAGCAAAATTTGCTTTGTTCGCTTAGTTAACAGGTTTCCTGATGAATATGCTAATTTCTACTAACCAATTTAGGAGGAGATACAAGTTCTACGTCATTTGTGTATAGCCTATGAGAGTTCTCAGATTACCATAGCAGCTCCAGGTTTAGATCTTTGCAAAGCTGGTTTTTCCAGTTTGTATTTCAATCAGCTGGTATGCTTATTTTTTCTCTAGCTCAAACTCAGTTTTTAATTCTATTCTTTCTTTTGCTGAGTAATAATATGTAGGAGAGCTTTCTGCTCCTTCTCCAACATCTCCCCCATTTTGATGAACTACTAAGATATAAGCTTTTTTACACATTGAAGTATACAGGGAATTGCTATTAACACTACAATTATTACTATAAACACAATTAAACTTATTTTAAAGAGTTCCTTTAGCCAAGATATGAAGTTCTAGTCATGAAACAAATTGTTTAGCTAAGATGGGTCATTTACTGTAATTTGGTTGGCTAAATTTCTTAAGTTTTGTAGTTGTTTATGAATGGATACAGTATAATTAGATAATATTATATAATACAATTTTTTAAAAAAAATTTTACAGTTATGTTTATATGGTAATGGAAGAGAATTAATGTTTTAATTAAACAAGTTGTAAGGGGTTTGTTAGGGCTTTGTGTTGTATTAGAGTTTGTAAACTTGGCTAAAGTAATTCAGGCTTTTTTGTCATTGATTTGAATTACAAGTAAAACTTTATTATAACAATTAATACAAAGAAAAAAAATCATAACATATATTCATGTAAATTATAAAGTTCATTTTGTTTTTGGGCTGTCTTTTTTGACAGATTACTTTTTCTTGTTGGTTTTGCTAGCTCAGCTGTGGGTTTTTGCTTCTCGTGTTTTTGTTTTTTTTTTTTTCTTTTTTCTTTTTTTTTTTTTTTTCTTTTTTCTGCGACTGCTTGCTGATGTGACAGGATTTCTCATACTTTTGCTGGAATTTCTTCGAGCTTTGTACCTGTGAAAACAAAAGAAAATGCCTTCTCCCAAGTTACAAGACCTGTATGGTTTTTGTATTTGTTTTGATTTTAAATTTTTAATCAAATTTGGGGGGTTGTATTTCAATTTTGCTTTTTAGGTGGTTAGGAAATATTAGTATATGAAGGGGTCAGGTCCCTCTGGAAAGCTTTTTTGAAAATTACAGACATGCAAAGCTTTATGTCGCTTTCTTTGAGGTGTAACCTGGGATTCTCCCCCTCTCTGTTGATATAAAAGGGTTTGTAAAATTTGGTATATATTTTTTGTATTATTTTTTGATTTGTGGGGGAGTAAGAAATATTGAATGGTCGGGGAGAAGTGGAATTATTTAAGGATATAGGTGATATTTGTAAAGGATACAGAGGAATATTATTAGGTTTGAATTGTTGGAAATTGTCTGTGTTAAAGTATTTGTTATGTTAGACGGTGTTGTCTTTTGTTGTAGGTGGGTCGGTGAGGAGAAAGAAGCGTCAGGTGGTGCTCGGGGCGTGAATGGCTTTGTAGATAGCAGCGGTGGGAGGTCGGTGCTGTTTGGATGGCGGCGAGGAAGTTGGAAAAAGTTTGGTGGGGTGCATGGAAAAGTTGTCGGCGAAGATAGGGGTGCTGGACGGAACCGGATTTTCGACGGTGTTTTGGGATACGGTCGTGGTGTGCTGAACACGGGGTGGATCGTTGCAGAGACGGGATGGCTCGTCTGTGTCGGGATAGGCGGCGGCGGTGGTGCTTCGTTGTCGTGGAGCCGTGGGGGAGGGATGGGTGGTGTCAAGCGGCGAATGCCGCCGGAGGCGGCAGGGGAGGTCGGGACGGGCACGGTGGCTTGTGCGGGAATGCGAACGAGAAAACAGGGACTCGTGGAGGAGGAGGGAGGGGCTGCCGCAGGCGGAAGGGGAGTGTTTCTGCGCTGCCCCGGGACGGGGGTTGGGTCGCTCGCCCGCGCCATGGTGGAGCCGTGGACCGCGCCGGCTCCAGCACGGGGAGGCGGCGAAGGGAGTGTCCGTGCCGCCGGAACGGGCAGCAGGACACGCGGGGGGGGGGGGGGGGGGAGGGGGGGAAAGAGGCGCGCTCGGAGGCGGCAGGGGCGGACTGCAGGGGGGGGGAGGGGGGGAGGGAAAGAGGCGCGCTCGGAGGCGGCAGGGGCGGACTGCGGGGGGGGGAGGGGGGGAGGGAAGGGGAAGGGACAGGGGAGCCAGACTCTCTGCATCCATTTTCAAAGCATGTGGGTTTATTTCTTGAGTAGATGAGGTAGGGAAGTGGGACCGACCACGTGGCGGCTTCTCGCAGCTCCGTGGTGATCCCACATGGTAAGAAGGGAGAGGGAAGTTGCAAGCAGGGAGTGAAAAATGCAGTCTTAGCAAAATTTGCTTTGTTCGCTTAGTTAACAGGTTTCCTGATGAATATGCTAATTTCTACTAACCAATTTAGGAGGAGATACAAGTTCTACGTCATTTGTGTATAGCCTATGAGAGTTCTCAGATTACCATAGCAGCTCCAGGTTTAGATCTTTGCAAAGCTGGTTTTTCCAGTTTGTATTTCAATCAGCTGGTATGCTTATTTTTTCTCTAGCTCAAACTCAGTTTTTAATTCTATTCTTTCTTTTGCTGAGTAATAATATGTAGGAGAGCTTTCTGCTCCTTCTCCAACATAGATGGACCACCTTTAATTGCCATTGGCACTCTGGTCCATGCTCAGTCCGCACAGATTAAGAAAATGCCCTGCGGGAGTTGCATATGTATACTAAAACTCCAGGTTAGTTTTAGTTTGTGATTGAATTACACCGGTGTGAAACACTTGGGTAGCATGGTGTTGTGGCATTGACCCACCAAGCCATAGGGCTATTCCTTGTGCTGAGAAATGTGAAGGTGGTACAGCTATGTGCATTCAAGGTGCCTAAAATCTGCAGTTCCTGTGGGGGTAAAGCAGGGAATTTCCCACGGGGAGACAATGTATCCGGGCAGGCTGAGGAGGCAGGGGTGCTGTTCCATAACTGTGGCAGTTCAGGGGTGGTGAGAAGGATGCCGATCAGACACTTTGTGAATGGCTTCTGAGGCGCAGCAGTGCTAAGGCATAAGGGATCTTGTCCAGTTGCCTTAGCCAGGGTCACCCAGATGTTTTGCTCCAGGGGGTGTATGGGTTGCAGGTATCCTGTTAAATCACAAACAGAAGAGCAGTTACCTCCCCCCTCTTCCTGCTCCCACCCATTACTCCTGCCGACGTAAGTGCGGAGTGGGTACTTGGCACCAGTGCCATTCCCCTGGAACAGTCATAGTAACCACCTTGTTTGCTTCTGCTCCTATCACCTCAAGTGGCGATAAGACCGGGTTTCTGGGGCGTGGTGGGGGGGGGGGGGGGGGTGGATACCATAGCTTGGCACCTGACAAGCAAGACTATGTGGGACTTTGAATGGATAGGGAGGGCAAAACCCACAGAGAAGACTGATCCTATAGTTCCAGTAGGGAGAATATGGGTAGAAGGAGCTGTGTTTTGAGTGCTTAAAGTGAACGGTCTTTCATTTTTCCAGTGTTTGTAACAGTGCAGCTGGAGAATAACTCATCTGAAATGCTGCCTTTTTCAGCCTAGAAATGAAACTCAAGATCCTTTCAGTATAGGAGATAAGATAAAAGGGGATCTTTACTGGAGCTCCAGGGACAGTTCCAGGAAGAATATCCACAAAAGCCCACCCCTCCCCCCGGCTGAATACAGTCTTCTAGGTTTTAGGAAATTAGCATCATTGATCAAAAGCACCAATTCAGAGGAGAAGTGGGGATGCAATTCCCCCCAGGTCAAGCCCCTTCTCTGGAGCCCCCCCACCCTTGGTACTAGTTGGACTTGTTGACTAAAATGTGTCTTGAAGATCTTGTTGTCAGGCTTGGTTCCCAGGAAGAAGCAAGACAGGAGAGGGGCCTTGTGCCCTCCAGGGCTTGGAGCTCTGCAATGAGTTTGGTCTTTCTGGCTGGGGAAAAACTACTGGCAAGGTCACAAATACAGAAAAGTAAAAAGGCAAAAATCACTTTGGCATCAGAAGCAAAGGTAAAATTAATGTAAAAAGCAAGCTAAGATACATCTGAAAACTTCTCTGCTTTCTTCATCTTCCCCTTATGCAAAGAGGCTTTTGATTTGCAGGATTTTCATTTTATCCAAAGGCATTCATTCCATAGGTGCCAAAACCATCCCACAATGATAAGTGAAATATAGTCAGTAGGGACAATAGGGACTGGCATCCACCGCAAAGGAGAGGAAAGATCATTTCCAGAACAATAGTTTTATTTAACTGTGGTGAAAAGTGGGAGCTGAGTTTTGTTTAGAATTAGCCAGAAGAAGCTCTTAATTATTCTCTGCTGCTGCTGCTCTTATACCTTTTCATAATTACTGTGGCACATTAAGATTGGCTGCTAGCAAACAATGACAAGGCTGTCTAACAAACAATGGCAATTCAAGCAATAATACAATGAGCTATACTGATGCCTTCAGGTATTTCTAGTTTTTTACTCTTCATGTAGCTGTAACTTGCTGTAGTTCTGTGCTTCTTACAAAGTGCTAAAATCCCCTGTTCCCAGCACCTTTAGCCAAAACAAGACTCTCTGAGTACAGATTCAAGGACATATTCATTGCCTTAGGGCTTGAAAATATGTAAACAACTGTGAGATGGGGGGAGCAGGCCTGGGGTGGTTAACATCATCACCTGAGGGTACGATTGGAGAATTAAGGGCCAATATGCTAATGAAACAGAACTTATAAAAGGTGAAGAGCTCGTGACTCGGGGTCCATTTTGGGTGTCGTCCCCGACAGGGGACTTTGTTTGCCTGAATCTACCTTTAAGGCCTCTGCAGGCCTTAAATAAATTGTCTGCTTTTTATACTCCTAATTTGTCTTGGCCTCTGTTTCAGGTAGCCTGTCTTTTAGGCTACAGTTTTTGGCACCCCAGCCGGGTCAAGGAAGGTCTCTACAAACCCCTCTGGGCCCAGTGCAACACCTGCATTATCACTCTGTCAACATCTACCGGGGCGGTGGCAGCCTAGAAGGTATCAGAGACCAAGGACCCTACAGAGGCACGTGAGTAGATGTATAAAGAGTACTTTTGTGATACAATTTGTGTAGAAGGAGACGTCCTTCTGAGAGAGGGCTAGGGCTAGCACTACAGTAGTGTTATAGGTTAGAGACAAAAACCAGGCCAATTAAAATAATTTGATTTATTGAGCAAGCTACAACAAGCAAAACAGCGCTGGGCGACCGTGGAGACCCTGCTCCGCCAACGGTTCGCCACTCGCCCCCCCTAATCCCTCAAGTTTTATAGTCTCTTTGACCTGGTATCCGGGAGTACTCTGCGTCTGCGCGGGCTGTTACTATGGGGTCTTCTTCTTCTGCCTTCTGGTGGTCGTGAGGCCGAAGACCGACGTCTTCCTCGGAGGGGCTCATCTCAGGGGGGCTCATACATCGCTTACTTCACTGGGTACAGGTCATCCTGACCTGACTTCGTTATCTGTTCCCTCTGTTCTTGCTTAGACATCTGTTTTTCTTGGCCTTGCTTAGCTTTTTGTTAGATAAAACTTGTGAGCTTTCTGACTCAATTTTAACCATTTATTCCCTGTGTGATAAACGAGGTTAACTCTCCTGTTGAAATTTAAAAGTTTAATAAAGAACAATAGGGGATCCAGTCAAGCAGGCAGTGTGGTTAGTAAAGGAAAGTCTTTTAAACTACCTCTACCAGTTATTTTACTATTATATCGAAATCTAGTTAATAACAGAAATTAAAACATTGGTTATATACCTCTATTCTTTATGACAAGACTACTTATATAAACAGAATAAAACCATACACACAATGAATATCTGCAAAAAGCCAACACTATATTACTACGTATTTACCACACCTGGCTTAAGCAAGATTTGATTAACAAACACACACGGTTATTTATCACAATAGCAAAGTCCTCTATGTGTGTTACTTCTGTGATCTTTCCTGTTTGTAAGTGTATGCAATGGGGGGCATCTTCTCATGTGATGAAAATCGGAAGAAGAAAACCCCTTCTAGTCCTAGGGAAAGAAAAGAAGTAGAAATGGATTTGCTAATGCCTTGTTTGAGGGTGGGGCCCGTGATGGGCCCTCACCCACCGCCGCTGTTGGGCGGCTATGGCCCGGCCTGCTCGCCGCCGCCGCTGGGCGCGGGGGGGTGGCGGCCAGTTTGCCCGCCGGCTCTGGCCCAAAGGGGGGGCGGGGAGGCGGGGCCCGAGGGTGGCAACGTCATTGCCTTGGGCAGTGCCGCTCCTGCTGCTGCGATGGGCGGGGGCAGGGGCGGAGTTGAGCTGAGCGGAGAAGCTAATTTCGATGTCCCCGGGCTGAGGGGTGCCGCTCCTGCTGCCGCGATGCAAGGCAAAAATCACTTTGGCATCAGAAGCAAAGATAAAATTAATGTTAAAAAGCAAGCTAAGATACATCTGAAAACTTCTCTGCTTTCTTCATCTTCCCCTTATGCAAAGAGGCTTTTGATTTGCAGGATTTTCATTTTATCCAAAGGCATTCATTCCATAGGTGCCAAAACCATCCCACAATGATAAGTGAAATATAGTCAGTAGGGACAATAGGGACTGGCATCCACCGCAAAGGAGAGGAAAGATCATTTCCAGAACACTAGTTTTATTTAACTGTGGTGAAAAGTGGGAGCTGAGTTTTGTTTAGAATTAGCCAGAAGAAGCTCTTAATTATTCTCTGCTGCTGCTGCTCTTATACCTTTTCATAATTACTGTGGCACATTAAGATTGGCTGCTAGCAAACAATGACAAGGCTGTCTAACAAACAATGGCAATTCAAGCAATAATACAATGAGCTATACTGATGCCTTCAGGTATTTCTAGTTTTTTACTCTTCATGTAGCTGTAACTTGCTGTAGTTCTGTGCTTCTTACAAAGTGCTAAAATCCCCTGTTCCCAGCACCTTTAGCCAAAACAAGACTCTCTGAGTACAGATTCAAGGACATATTCATTGCCTTAGGGCTTGAAAATATGTAAACAACTGTGAGATGGGGGGAGCAGGCCTGGGGTGGTTAACATCATCACCTGAGGGTACGATTGGAGAATTAAGGGCCAATATGCTAATGAAACAGAACTTATAAAAGGTGAAGAGCTCGTGACTCGGGGTCCATTTTGGGTGTCGTCCCCGACAGGGGACTTTGTTTGCCTGAATCTACCTTTAAGGCCTCTGCAGGCCTTAAATAAATTGTCTGCTTTTTATACTCCTAATTTGTCTTGGCCTCTGTTTCAGGTAGCCTGTCTTTTAGGCTACAATACAAGCAAAAGTAGAGTTGGTTACAAAAACCGGATGTGCTAGGAAGGCA
>JAXCHO010000778.1:0-49571 GCA_036630365.1 Acanthiza pusilla
TCCCCAAACCCCCCCCAAATCCCCCCCAAGACCCCCAAATCCACCCCAAATCCCCCCCAGACCCCCCCACGCACCAGCCAGAGTCGGG
Source organism: Acanthiza pusilla (assembly GCA_036630365.1). Classification (NCBI taxonomy): domain Eukaryota; kingdom Metazoa; phylum Chordata; class Aves; order Passeriformes; family Acanthizidae; genus Acanthiza; species Acanthiza pusilla. The sequence continues at coordinate 89 of JAXCHO010000778.1, forward strand.
GGGGGGGTCCGGGCCGGCCCAGCGCCCCCGCCATGCCCCCCAGGACCCCCCAAATCCTCCCCAAATTACCCCCAGGACCCCCAAATCCACCCCCAAATCCCCCCCAGGACCCCCCAAATCCGCCCCAAATTGCCCCCAGGACACTTTTAACTCCCCCAACCCCCCCCCCCAAGTCCCCCCCAGGACCCCCAAATCCCCCCAGGACCCCCCACGTACCAGCCAGAGGCGGGGGGGGGGTCCGGGCCGGCCCAGCACCCCCGCGGTGCCCCCCAGGACCCCCCAAATCCCCCCCAGACCCCCCCACGTACCAGCCAGAGGCGGGGGGGGGTCCGGGCCGGCCCAGCGCCCCCGCGGTGCCCCCCAGCAGCAGGCGCAGCCCCAGGCGCAGCGTCAGCCCCAGCAGCAGCCACAGCCCCGAGCAGAAGAGCAGCACGGCCAGAGACCCCCGGAGACCCCCGGGGAGCAGCGGGGCTGGGGGAAACGGGGTCAGGGACCCCCGGGATCACACCCGGGACCCCAAAACCCCAAAATCCACCCCAAAAACCCCAAAATCCACAGTGGGAACCCAAAAAACCCCAAAATCCACACCAAAAACCCCAAAAATCCACACCAGGAACACAAAAATCCACACCGGGACCCCAAAAAACCCCAAAATCCACACCAAAACCCCAAAATCCACCCCAAAATCCACCCCAAAAACCCCCCAGAGAACAGCCAGAGACCCCCGGAGACCCCCGGGGAGGAGGGGGCTGGGGGGAAACGGGGTCAGGGACCCCCGGAATCCAACCCGGGACCCCAAAAACCCCAAAATCCACACCGGGACCCCCCAAAAAAACCCAACATCCACCCCAAAAACCCCAAAATCCACACCGGGACCCAAAAAACCCCAAAATCCACCCCAAAACCCCCCAGAGAACGGCCAGAGTCCCCCGGAGACCCCCGGGGAGGAGGGGGCTCGGGGGGAAACGGGGTCAGGGACCCCCGGAATCCACACTGGGACCCCAAAAAACCCCAAAATCCACACCAAAAACCCCAAAATCCACACCAGGAACCCAAAAAACCACTCAGAGACCCCCGGGGAACAGGGGGCTGGGGGAAACGGGGTCAGGGACCCCCGGGATCCAACCCAGGACCCCAAAAAACCCCAAAATCCACCCCAAAAACCCCAAAATCCACACCAAAAACCCCGAAATCCACAGTGGGAACCCAAAAAAAAAACCCCAAAATCCACACCGGGAACACCAAATCCACACCGGGAACCCCAAAATCCACCCAAAACCCCCCAAATCCACCCTGGGACCCCAAAATCCACAGCAGGACCCCCCAAAAAAGCCCAAAATCCACACCGCGAACACCAAAATCCACAGTGGGAACCCAAAAATCCACCCCCGGACCCCAAAATTCACCCCAGGAACCCCAAAAACCCCAAAATCCACCCCAAAAAAACCCCAAAATCTACCCCAGGACCCCCAAAACTTGGACCCCCCCCCCTTTAAGACCCTCCCCAAATCCCCCAAATCCCCCAAAATGGGGACCCCAAACCCAATTTTTTGGACCCCTCCCCCGAATTTTGGGACCCCTCCCCAAATTTGAGGACTCCCCATAGTTTTAGGAACCCCTCCCCCAAATTTTGAGTATCCCCCCAAATTCTGGGGACCCCTCCCAAATTTGAAGACCCCTCCCGAATTTTGAAGACCCCTCCCAAATTTTGGGAGTCTCCCCAATTTTTGGGACCCCTCCCCCGATTTTGGGACCCTCCCATCATTGTGGGACACCCCCCAAATTTTGGGACACCCCCCCCCCCGAAATTTGAAGACCTCCCCCAAATTTGGGAACCCTCCTCAAATTTGGGACCCCCTCCCCAAACTTTGAGTACCCCTCCCCAAAATCTGGGACCCTCCCATAATTTTGGGACCCCTCCCAAATTTTGGGACCCGTCGCAAATTTTGAAGACCACTCCCCAAATTTTTATGTCTCCCATAATTTTAGAACCCCCCCCAATAATCATAAAGACCACTCCCCAAATTTTGATGCCCCCCTGAATTTTCAGACCCCTCCCAAATTTTTGGGACCCCTCCCCAAATTCGGGGCCCCCTTACCTGTGGGGGAGGCCCCTGGCGATGGCTCCCACCAGCCCAGGGAGGGGTCGAGTCCCGCGGCCTCGCAGACCCCCACGGCGCCCCCCAAAAACAGCCAGGCCCGGGCCCTGCGGGGTGGGGCTGGGGGCGTTTGGGGTCCAGAATCAGCTCCGGGACCCCCGAAAACCCCCAAATCCACCCCAAAAACCCCAAAATCCACCCCAAAAACCCCAAAATCCACCCCAAAAACCCTAAAAACCCCAAAAACCCAACAGGGACCCCCAAAAACAGCCACGCCCGGGGCCCTGCGGGGTGGGGCTGGGGGCGTTTGGGGTCCAAAATCAGCTCCGGGACCCCCGAAAACCCCCAAATCCACCCCAAAAAACCCCAAAATCACCCCAAAAACCCCAAAATCCACCCCAAAAACCCTAAAAACCCCAAAAACCCAACAGGGACCCCCAAAAACAGCCACGCCCAGGGCCCTGCGGGGTGGGGCTGGGGGCGTTTGGGTCCAAATCAGCTCTGGGACCCCGGAAACCCCCAAATCCACCCCAAAAACCCCAAAATCCACCCCAAAAACCCTAAAAACCCCAAAAACCCAACAGGGACCCCCAAAAACAGCCACGCCCGGGGCCCTGCGGGGTGGGGCTGGGGGAGTTTGGGGTCCAAAATCAGCTCCGGGACCCCCGAAAACCCCAAAATCCCCCTAAATTCACACCGGGACCTCCAAAAACCCCCAAATTCACCCCGGGAAATGAAAAATTCACCCCGGGAAACCCAAAAACCCCCAAAATTCACCCCAAAAATCCCAAAATTCACCCCAAAACCCCAAAATTCACCCTGGGAAACCCAAAAACCCCCAAAATCCACCCCAAAAACCCCCAAAATTCACCCTGGGACCCCCAAAATCCACCCCAGGACCCCAATTTGGGGCTCCCCTCCCCAAACTTGGGCTCCTCGTACCCAATTTTGGTGTCCCCTTCCCCAATTTCTGTGTCCCCCTCCCCAATTTGCGGGTCCCGTACCCCAATTCCAGCTCCCCCTCCCCAATTTTGGTATCCCCCTCCCCAATTTGGTGTCCCCCTCCCCAATTTCGGTGTCCCCTCCCCAATTTCAGGGGTCCCATACCTCAATCCGTGTCCCACTCCCCAACTTTGGTGCCCCCCTCCCAAATGGAGGGTCCTATACCCCAAATTCGGTTTTCCCCTCCCCCAGTTTCGGTCTCCCCATCCCAAATTGGGGGTCCCATACCCCAATCCGTGTCCCCCTCCCCAAATTGGGGGGTCCCGTACCCCAATTCCAGCTCCCCCTCCCCAACTCGGGGGTCCCGTACCCCAAGTCGGTGTCCCCTCCCCAATTCGGGGGTCCCGCACCCCAATTCGGGGGTCCCATACCCCAATTCGGGGGTCCCGCACCCCAATTCGGGGGTCCCGTACCCCAATTTCGGTGTCCCCCTCCCCAAATCGGGCTCCCATACCCCAAATTCGGGGGTCCCCTCCCCAAATTCGGGGGTCCCGTACCCGCAGCCGCCGCAGTCTCCTCCCGGCCGAGCTGAGGATCCCTCGGCCCAAGTGCTGCAGAGGCCCCGGGCCCGGGGGGGGCCCCCCCAGAGCCCCCAGGGACCCCCCAAAACTGCCCAGCACTGCTGCTTCTGCCATCTGGGGAAAATCCAAAATTTGGGACCCCAAAATCCACAGGGACCCCCAAAACTGCCCAGCACTGCCGCCTCTGCCATCTGGGGGGAAACGCAAAATTTGGGACCCCAAAATCCATGGGAACCCCCAAAATCTGCCCCAAAATCCATGGGACCCCCCAAAACTGCCCATCATGGTCGCCTCCGCCATCTGGGGAGAAAATCCAAAATTTGGGACCCCAAAATCCATGGGGAACCCCAAAATCCATCCCAAAATCCATCCCAAAATCCATCCCAAAATCCATGGGACCCCCCAAAACTGCCCAGCGCTGCTGCCTCTGCCATCTGGGGAGAAAAATCAAAAATTTGGGACCCCAAAATCCATGTGAACCCCCAAAATCCATCCCAAAATCCATCCCAAAATCCATCCCAAAATCCATGGGACCCCCCAAAACTGCCCAGCGCTGCCGCCTCTGCCATCTGGGGAGAAAAATCAAAAATTTGGGACCCCAAAATCCACAGGGAACCCCAAAATCCATCCCCAAAATCCACAGGGACCCCCCAAAACTGCCCAGCACTGCTGCTTCTGCCATCTGGGGAGAAACACAAAATTTGGGACCCCAAATTCCATGGGAACCCCCAAAATCCACCCCCAAATGCATTGGGAACCCCAAAAAAAAAACCCAAATCCATTCAGGACCCCCCAAATCTATTGGGACGCCCCAAAATCCTCCCCCAAATGTATTGGGGACCCCAAAAAACCCCCAAAATCCATGGAAGACCCCCCAAAATCCACCCCCAAATGTATTGGGGACCCCAAAATCCATTGAGGACCCCCCAAATCTATTGGGACCCCCCAAAATCTGCTCCTAAATGCACTGGGGACCCCCAAATGCATCGGGGACCCCCAAAAAAAACCCAAAATCCACCCAGGACCCCCCAAAACTACCGGGATCCCCCAAAATCCGCCCCCAAATCCTGAGCCCCCCCCCCAAATCCTTCCCCTCCCCCCAGGGATGCTCGGCCCCTCCCCCACCCTCCCCATCCCCCCGGGGGGGGGTCGATCCGCCCCTCCCCCCCTTCCCGACAGCCCCCGCGAGGGTCGATTTTGGGGAGGGGGGGAGGGACCCCCCGCCCCTCCCCCACCCACCCCCCGCCCCTCCCCCGCTCACCTTGGAGCTTCCGCCGGATCAAACCATCCCCCCCGGGGGGGAGGGGCGCCCCCGAGGTTCTGGGGGGTCCGGGGGGGTCCCGATGCGATGGGGAGGGGTCGGCCCGAGTCGGGGGGGTCCCCCCGAGGTTTTGGGGGGGGGTCCGCGGGTCCGGGGGGTCCCCCCGAGGCCGAGGATGCTGCGGAGGAGGCGGGAGCGGCCCCTCCCCCACCCCGCCCCCTGCCCCTCCCCCCGCGGGGGGCGGGGCCTGCGAGGCGAACCCCCCCCACCCCCAAAAATAGCCCCCCGGCACATCGGGGACCCCCCCGGCAGCTGGGACCCCCCCCAAATTTATCGGAACCCCCCCGGGACCACCTGGGACCCTTCCTCAGATCAGGGACCCCTCCCCAAATTTATGGGAGACACCTCGGGACCACCTGGGACCCTCCCCCAAATGTGGGGACCCCGCCCCAAATTTATGGCAATTCCCCTGGGACCCTCCCCAAATTTATGGGAGACACCTCGGCACCACCGGGACCCTCCCCCAAATGTGGGGACCCCCCCCCAAATTTATGGGAATTCCCCTGGGACCACCTGGGACCCTCCCCAAATTTATGGGAGATACCTCGGGACCACCTGGGACCCTGCCCCAAATGTGGGACCCCTCCCCAAATTTATAGGAAATCCCCCAAATTTAGGGAAACACCCCATAAACTTATTTGGGGACCCTCCCCCAAATCTGGACCCCCCCCAAATTTATGGGAAATCCCCCAAATTTATGGAAACCCCCATAATTTGGGGACCCTCCCCAAATTTGGGACCCCCCCCAAATTTATGGGAGACACCTCGGGGCCACCGGGACCCTCCCCCAAATCTGGGAGCCCCCCCAAATTTATGGGAATTCCCCCGGGACCACCTGAGACCCTCCCCCAAATCTGGACCCCCCCCAAATTTATGGGAAATCCCTCAAATTTATGGGAACCCCCATAATTTGGGGACCCTCCCCAAATGTGGGACTGCCCCCCAAAATTTATGAGAACCCCCACAGAACCCCTGAGACCCTCCCCCCAAATTTATGGGAACCCCCCCAAATTTATGGCCCCCCCCCCGAATTTGGGGGGCACCTGAGACCCTCCCCCAAACCGAGGGGAGCCCAAATCGCCCCCCCCCCCCAAATCTGTGGGGGGGGTCAGGGCCGGGGGGCACTGAGGTGACACTGGGGGGACACTGGGGAGGTGACACTGGGGTGATATCGAGGTGACACTGGGGGGACACTGGGGGGTCACTGGGGGGGTGGCATCGAGGTGACACTGGGGTGACATTAGGGGGACACTGGGGACACACTGGGGACACACTGGGGTGACACTGGAGGGACACTGGGGGGACACTGGGGACACACTGGGGTGACACTGGGGTGGCACTGGGGGGACACTGGGGGACACGGGGGGGTGACACTGGGGGTGACATCGAGGTGACGCTGGGGTGACATTAGGGTGACACTGGGGTGACACTGGGGAGGTGACACTGGGGTGACACTAGGGTGACACTGGGGTGACACTGGGGAGGTGACACTGGGGGACACTGCAGGGTGACACTGGGGGACACTGGGGTGACATTGGGGGACACTGGGGAGTGACATCGAGGTGACATTAGGGTGACACTGGGGGACACTGGGGACACACTGGGGTGACACTAGGGTGACACTGGGTGACACTGGGGGACACTGGGGACACACTGGGGTGACACTAGGGTGACACTGGGTGACACTGGGGACACTGGGGACACTGGGGACACACTGGGGTGACACTGGGGACACGGGGTGACATCGAGGTGACATTAGGGTGACACTGGGGGACACACTGGGGTGACACTGGGGTGACACTGGGGGACACTGGGGGACACTGGGGACACACTGGGGTGACACTGGGGGGGTCCCGGCCGCGGGTGGCACCGCCCGCGCCCCCCCATCCCCCGCACCGGGGCGGTGACAGTGACAGTGACACCGGTACCGGGGTTGGGAGAGGGCGGGGGGGACAGGGGGGACAGACACCCCAAAATCGGGACCCCGACCCCCAGAGACCCCCGAGAAACACCCCCAATTCGGGACCCAAACCCCCCAAAATCGGGACCCCAAACCCCCAAATTGGGACCCCAAACCCCCCCAATTCGGGACCCAAACCCCCCAAAATCGGGACCCCAAACCCCCCCAATCTGAGACCCCAAACCTCTCCAAATTGGGACCCCAAACCCCCAAATTGGGACCCCAAAAAATCCTAAATTGGGACCCCAAACCCATCCAAATTGGGACCCCAAATCCCCCAAATCAGGACCCCAAACCTCTCCAAATGGAGACCCCAAACTCCCCTAAAACCCCCCAAATTGGGACCCCAAACCCCCAAAATTGGGACGCCAAACTATCCTAAATTACGACCCCAAACCCTTCCAAATCGGGACCCCAAAACCCCCAAATCGGGACTCCAAACCTCTCCAAATTGGGACCCCAAACCCCCCAATTCAGGACCTGAAACCCCCAAAATTGGGGCCCAGATCAGGACCCCAACCCCCCCCTAACTGGGACCCCAAACCCCCCTAAAACCCCCAAAATCGGGACCCCAAACCGTCCTAAATTGAGACCCCAAACCCTTCCAAATGGGGACTCCAAGCCCTTCCAATTTGGGACCCCAAACCCCTCCAAATCAGGACCCCAAACCCTCCCAAACTGGAACCCCAAGCCCCCCCAAATCGGGGCTCAAATCAGGACCCCACACCCCCAAACTGGGACCCCAAATTCCCTCCAAGTTGGGAAGGAATTCCCTCCCAAACTCTCCCCAAACTGGGACCACAAACCCCCCAAAATCGGGACCCCAAACCCTCCCAAATTGGGACCCCAAACCCTCCCAAATTGGGACCCCAAACCATCCTAAATTGGGACCCCCAATTCCCCCCAAATCGGGACCCCAAACCCTCCCAAATTGGGACCCTAAACCACTCCAAATTGAGACCCCAAACTCCCCTAAAACCCCCCAAATTGGGACCCCAAACCCCCCCCAAATCAGGGCCCAAATCAGGACCCCACACCCCCAAACTGGGACCCCAACCCCTCCCAAACTGGGACCCCAAACTCTCCCGAATGGGGACCCCCAAACCCTTCCAAATCGAGACCTCAAATCACCCCAAACTGGGACCCCAAACCCCCCAAAAACTACCCCAACCCCCCCCAAAACTGAGACCCCACGCCCCCAAACCTCCCCCAAACTAGAACAGGCCCCCGTTTTTTGGGGTTTTTTTCGGGGGGGGGTCCCGTTTTTTGGGGGGAGGTCCCATTTTTGGGGTCCCCTCTCACCTGTCCCCGCGGGTGCTGCCCCCCCCGCCCCCACCCCGCGGTTCTTTAAGGCCTCTGCCCCCCCCGCCCCTCCCCCCCATTTCCTGCCCCCCCCAAAACAACAGGAAGGGCGGAGGGGGAGGGGCGGGGGGGGCAGGTTCCCACGGGACCCCCCCACCCATCGCGGGGGGGGGCACACCCTGCCCCACCCCCACCCGGGGGGGGACGGGCGTCCGGTTCTCACGGGGGCCCAGTACAGACCAGTATAAACCAGTATAAAATAATATAAACCACTATAACTCCAATGAAGTATAAATAAATTAAACTATATATAGCTCAATATAAATCATTAGAACTGTGTAGAATGTAATAGAATCTGAAATACCATGGTTCAAAATGGTACGGCCCAGCCTGCACCAGTACAGCCCAGTATAAACCAGTACAAACCAGTATAAAGTGATATAAACCAGTATAACTGAGTGTAGCTTAATATAAATCATTAAGACTGTGTATGACTCAATATAAATTATTATAACTGTGTATAATAAAACCTGAAATAATGTGGTTCAAAATGGTACGGCCCAGCCTGCACCAGCACAGCCCAGTATAACCCTGTTTAAACCAGTATAAACCAGTACAAACCAGTATAACTGACTGTAACTCAATATAAAACACTATAACTGTGTACAATTCAATATAAATTATTGTGTGTGTGATATAATCTCAAATAATGTGGTTAAAACTGGTACAGCTCTGTCTGCACCAGTACAGCCCAGTATAAACCAGTATAAACCAGTGTAAACCAGTATAAATCACTGTGACCCAATATAAACAATAATAAATGTGTAAAACTGAACACAAATCATTGTAAATGTGTATAATCTAATATAGCCTGAAATAATATGGTTCAAACCAGTACGGCCCAGTCTGCACCAGTATAGCCCAGTATAACCCTGCTTAAACCAGTGTAAACCAGTACAAACCAGTGTAAACCAGTGTAAACCAGTATAACCAGCATAACTGAGTGCAACCCAACACAAACCAGTATAACTGAGTATAACCTAATACATTCTGAAATAACGCAGTACAAACCAGTACGGCCCAGTCTGCACCAGTACAACCCTGATTAAACCACTATAACCCAGTATAACCCAGTATAACCCAGTATAACCCACTATAACCCAGTATAACCCAGTATAACCCAGTACAACCCAGTACAACAAAACATAACTCGGTATAACCCGAACTAGTGTGGTTCAAGCCAGCACGGCCTAGTCTAAAACAATAAAATCCAATATAACACAGTATAGATTTATTTAACCCAGTACAGTCCAGTACAAACCAGTACAACTGAAAAGAGTTCATTCCAACTTAGTACAGTTTATCTCTAACCAGTAAAGTCCAGTATGGTCCAATATAACCCAGTAATTAATTGTGTTCGACCCAGAATAAATTCATGAAACACAAAATTCATCCCGAACGGTTTAACTCAGTGTAACCCAGTGCAGCCCAGCATAAACCAACATAATTTAACTTAAATTTATATTATTCAATATTGCTCAGTGCAATTAATTTTAGACCACAATAGCACAAAACAAGCCACCTCAAAACAATATAATCCACCGTAATACAACAAAATTTACTATAATCCAACACAGCTGGGCCTAGCACAGTATAAACTACTATAAACCAGTATAAACCATTATAACCCAGTATGGCCCAGCATAGCTCTCAGTACAACCGAATTACTGCAGGAAAAGCTCAAAGACACTCCAAGCCTCCCCAGGACCCCCAAAACTCACCTCAAGTGAGACCTCACATCAGAGCTGCCTCCAGGTGTGATCCTTCGTGTTTCCTGAGTTTTCTCCCCTCACGATTCCCGCTCTTTTCTCCCCTCACAGTTCTCACCCTTTTCTCCCCTCACGATTCCCTCCCTTTCTCCCCTCACAATTCCCTCCTTTTTCTCCCCTCACAATTCCCTCCCTGTTCTCTCCTCACAGTTCCCGCTCTTTTTTCCCCTCATGGCTCCCACCCTTTCTCCCCTCACAGTTTCCGCCCTTTTCTCCCCTCACGATTTCCACCCTGTTCTTCCCTCACAGTTCCGCCCTTTTTCTCGAGATTCCCTTCCTTTTCTCCCCTCACAGTTCCCACTCTTTTCTCCCCTCAGGATTCCCTCCCTGTTTTCCCCTCACAGTTCCCGGTCTTTCCCCCCCTCACGATTCCCTCCCTTTCCCCCTCACAATTCCTTCCCTTTTTCCCCTTACAATTCCTACCCTTTTCCCCCTCGCAATTCCCACTCTTTTCCCCCTCACGATTCCCTCCCTCTTCTCCCCTCACAGTTCCCGCTCTTTTTTCCCCTCATGGCTCCCACCCTTTTCTCCCCTCATGATTTCCACCCTGTTCTTCCCTCACGATTCCCGCTCTTTTCTCCCCTCACAGTTCCGCCCTTTTTCTCACCATTCCCTTCCTTTTCTCCCCTCAGAATTCCTTCCGTTTCCCCCCCTCACGATTCCCGCTCTTTTCTCCCCTCACGATTCCCGCTCTTTTCTCCCCTCACGATTCCCGCTCTTTTCTCCCCTCACGATTCCCGCTCTTTTCTCCCCTCACATTTCCCGCTCTTTTCTCCCCTCACAGTTCTGCTCTTTTCTCCCTTCACAATTCCTTCCTTTTCCCCTCACGATTCCCTCCCTTTTCTCCCCTCACGATTCCCGCTCTTTTCTCCCCTCACTGTTTCTGTTCTTTTCTCCCCTCATGATTTCTTCCCTTTTTCCCCTCACGATTCCCACTCTTTTCTCCCCTCACGATTTCCACCCTGTTCTTCCCTCACAGTTCCCGCTCTTTTCCCCCCTCACAATTCTGCCCTTTATCCCCTCACAGTTCCCACTCTTTTCCTCCCCTCACGGTTCCCGCTCTTTTTTCCCCTCATGATTCCTTCCCTTTTCCCCCTCACGGTTCCACTCTTTTCTCCCCTCACAATTCCCTCCCTGTTACCACAGTTACCACTCTTTTTTCCCTCATGGCTCCCACCCTTTCTCCCCTCAGTTACCGCCCTTTTCTCCCCTCACGATTCCCGCTCTTTTCTCCCTCACGGTTCCGCCCTTTTTCTCGCCATTCCCTTCCTTTTCTCCCCTCTCAATTCCCTACCTTTTTTCCCCTCACAATTCCTTCCTTTTTTTCCCCTCACAATTCCCTACCTTTTCTCTCCTCACGGTTCCCGCCCTTTTCCCCGCCCTTTCTCCCCTCACAGTTCCCGCCTTTTTCTCCCCTCACGATTCCCACCATTTTCCTCGCCCCTTTCCCCCTTGTTAGAAAAGACAGCAGTTTAAAAATTTTTTATTCAGCGGTTTTGTTCGCCTTTGCCCCGGGAAAAGGAATTTTAAAGTTTTTTTTTCCAGGGCATTGTTCTACCAGGTGAGTTCTGATGAACTCAACATCTCAACGGATAAAAGTCCATTAGCGGCCATTTACAGGACATCAGCTCCAAACCTCTCGGAGACACCTGGTCTGGAAAAGGAGAAATAAGAAAGAAGACCTGAACAGCATCGGAGGCAAAGAAATCGAGAAATAAGAAAGACCTGAACAGCATCGGAGGCAAAGAAATCGAGAAATAAGAAAGACCTGAACAGCACAGGAGGCAAAGAAATCGAGAAATAAGAAAGACCTGAACAGCATCGGAGGCAAAGAAATCCGGATCCAATAGGTAACCAAATACTTAGAACTATGCATCTTGGGGCCAATGAATACTGAACCGATTCATTTCTATGAGTTTTGACTGCATAAAATATCTAAATCTAGTAAAAGGAATGTGTAATGGAATGATTCTCTCTGCACACCTGGGCTATGTGTGGATGAGATTATTTCTGTGGCACATCCTGGCCAGAAAATAAACTAATACCTAGACTCTCCAACATTAAAAATGTTGTTGGAGGGTTTTTGTTGTGCCAGCCTTATGTTTCCCACCCTTTTTGTCCTCTCACATTTCCCACTCTTTATTCTCCTCACATTTTCTGCCCTTTCCTTCCTCATGTTTCCCACCATTTTCCACCTCATGTTCCCAGTATAAACCAGTCCAGACCAGAATAAACCAATTTTGTTTGTCCCATTATACCCCAGTATATCCTGGTGTGTCCCAGTCCATCCCAGTACAACCTACCCCGGGCCAGTATAAACCAGTCTGGCCCAGTATACCAGACCAGTATAACGTAATCCAGACCAGTATAAACCAATCTGGCCCAGTACACCAGACCAGTATAACGTAATCCAGACCAGTATAAACCATTTCAGCCCAGTACATCCCAGTCCAGACCAGTATAACATAATCCAGACCAGTATGAACCAATCTGGCCCAGTATACCAGACCAGTATAACAATAATCCAGACCAGTATAAACCATTTCAGCCCAGTACACCAGACCAGTACAACATAATCCAGACCAGTATAAACCATTTCAACCCAGTACATCCCAGTCCAGACCAGTATGGCCTAGTCCACACCAGTATATCCCAGTACCCGGCCCCGATTCCCCGTCCTCCCCCCGCCTCATTTTGGGTTAAAAAAAGCGATTTTTCGGGCCCGGCGCGCGGACGTGGCGCACGGCAGCCAATGGGAGCGCAGCTTGCCCCGCCCCACGTGGGCTCTGCCGCCGCTGATTGGCTGAGAGGCTCGGGGGGCGTGGCTAGAGTCGTGAGGGGCGGTGGGACCCCCCCCCAGGGTCGGGGCAGGACGGGACGAGGTGAGGTTGGGAAAAGCGAATTTTTTGGGATTTTTTGGGGATTTTTGGGGGTCTTGAGGGTCCTGAGAGGTTTGGGGGTGTCTGAGGAAAGTTTGGGGGAGTTTTGGGGTGGTCTCGATGGAGTTTAAAGGGAGTTTGGGGAGAAGTTTAGGGAGATGTTGAGGGAATTTGGGACCGGGGGGGTTTTGTGAGGGGCCTTGAGGGGTCTGGGAGAGTTTTGGGGGAGATTTGAGGGGTTCTGAGGGAATTTGGGGGGTCCTAAGGGGAATCTGGGGGGTACTGAGGGAGATTTGAGGGGTTCTGAGGGAATTTGGGGAGTTTTGGGGGAATTTGGGGGGTCCTGAGGGGGATTTGAAGGAAGTTTGGGGAAAATTGAGAGGTTCTGAGGGAATTTGGGGGGGTCCCGAAGGGTCCTTGAGGGATTTACGGGGGTCCTGAGGGGGACTTGAGGAAGTTTTGGGGAAATTTGAGGGATTCTGAGGGAATTTGGGGAGTTTTGGGGCATCTTGGGGTCATTTTTTGGGGCAGTTTTTGATATTTTATGCAATTTGGGGGTAATTTCGAGGCCATTTGGCCTAATTTTGGGGACATTTCGGGGGTATTTGAGAGCATTTTGGGGCATTTGGGGTCATTTTGGGTGCATTTGAAGGCATTTTGGGGGATTTGGAGCCATTTTTGGGGTATTCGTGTTAATTTTGAGGGCATTTGGGAGGTTTTTGGAGCATTTCTGGGGTATTTGGCTCCATTTTTGGGGCTATTTTGGGTCATTTTGGGTCATATTTGGGTCATTTCTGGCCTATTTTGGGTCATTTGGGGTAATTTTGGCTAATTTCTGGGCAATTTTGGGTCATTTCTAGTCATTTCTGGGCTATTTTGGGTCATTTTGGGTCATTTCTGGGCTATTTTTGGTAATTTGGGGCCATTTCTGAGTCATTTTGGATCATTTTGGGGCCACTTTGGGTCATTTCTGGGCCATTTTGGGTCATTTCTGGGTCATTTCTGGGGTGTCTGGGGCTATTTTTGGGATATTTTGGGCCATTTCTGGGGGTTTTGGAGGCATTTTGGGTCTTTTCCGAGCTATTTTGGGTCATTTTGGTGCCATTTTGGGTCATTTCTGGGGCAATTTGGGTCATATTGGGGCCATTTCTAGGTTATTTTAGGTCATTTTGGGTAATTTCTGGACTATTTGGGGCCATTTTGGGTCATTTTTGGGCCATTTCTGGGCTATTTTTGGTCATTTTGGGCCATTTCTGGACTATTTTTGGTCATTTTGGGCCATTTCTGAGTCATTTTAGGTCATTTCTGAGCTATTTCAGGCCATTTTGGGCCCTTTCTGGGCTATTTTGGGTCATTTCTGGGCTATTTTGGGTCATTTCTGGGCTATTTCAGGCCATTTTGGGCCATTTCTGAGTAATTTCGGGTCATTCTGGGCCATTTCTGTTTCATTTTGGATCATTTTGGGGCCACTTTGGGTCATTTCTGGGCCATTTTGGATCATTTTGGGGCCACTTTGGGTCATTTCTGGGCCATTTTGGATCATTTTGGGGCCACTTTGGGTCATTTCTGGGCCATTTTGGATCATTTTGGGGCCACTTTGGGTCATTTCTGGGCCATTTTGGATCATTTTGGGGCCACTTTGGGTCATTTCTGGGCCATTTTGGATCATTTTGGGGCCACTTTGGGTCATTTCTGGGCCATTTTGGATCATTTTGGGGCCACTTTGGGTCATTTCTGGACCATTTTGGGTCATTTCTGGGCTATTTCTGGGTAATTTTGGGTAATTTCTGAGCTTTTTTGGCTCGTTTTGCTCTCATTTCCCCATTTTTTCCCTCCCCAGATGCTTCCCGAGGCTCTGTGGCTGCTGTGGCCTTTGGTGGCTTTGGGGGGAGGCTCTCAGCCCCTCCCCCCCCCGGCCCGGGGGGTCCCCCACGCTCATTTTGGGGAGGGGGCGCCCCCCCCGGAGCACCAGCACGACCCCCAGGGGCTTTTTTGGGACCACGCCGCCATTTGGGGGGCGCAGGAGGCACGGAGCCAGGAGGGGCTGCCCCCCGAGGAGTCCCGGAGGCGGCTGGGGTGAGTTCCCTGAAAAATCCTAAAAAAATCGGTGCGGGAGACCCCAAAATCCCCGGAAAAATCGCCCAAAAATGCCCCCCAGAATTCCCAAAAATTCCCCCAAGTTCCCCAAAAATTCCCCAAAAAATTGCCCCCCAGAATTCCCAAAAAATGCCCCACAAGTTCCCAAAAAATACCTGAAAAAATCCACCCAAAAGTCCTAAAAAATGCCCCCCACAATCCCCAAAAAATGCCTCCCAGAATTCCCAAAATATCCCCTCAAAGTTATAAAAAAATACCCCCAAAAATTAAAAAAAATCCCCACCCAAATTCCCGAAAAAATGCCCCCCAAGTTCCCCAAAAGGTTCCACAAAATTCCCAAGAAATCGCCCCAAAATTATTAAAAATACCCCCAAAATTTTAAAAAATCGCCACCCAAATTCCCAAAAAAATGCTCCCCAGAATTCCCAAAAAATACCTAAAAAAATCCCCAAAAAATCCCCAAAAAATGCCTCCCAAAATTCCTCAAAAATGCCCCCCAAGTTCCCCAAAAGGTTCCACAAAATTCCCCAACAAATCCCCCAAAAATTCAAAAAAATGCCTCCCAAATTCACCAAAATCCCTGAAAAAATCTGCCCAAAATTCCTGAAAAATGCCCCCCAGAATTCTCAGAAAGTCCCACAGAATCCTCCCAAAAATCCCCTCAAAATTCCCAAAAGATCTCCTCCCAAAATCCCCCCAAAATCTCCTCAAATTTCGTGGCAATTTCAGGGAATTTTGTGGGAATTTTTTGAGAATTTCGGGGGAATTTTGGGGCAAATTCTGAGGGAATTTTGTGAGAATTTCGTGGGAATTTTGGGCAAATTCCAGGGAGTTTAATGAGAATTTCAGAGAATTTTATAAGAATTTCAGGGAATTTTGGAGGAATTTCATGGGAATTTTGTTTGAATTTCTTAGAATTTCGTGGGAATTTCAGGGAATTTCAAACTCCAGCAACTCCGGGTTGGATTTTCAGGAATTTCAGGAATTTTTCTGGAATTTTCCAGGCTCTTGGTGCCATTAATGGACTCGGACACTTCTGGGGGCGTGTCCCAGGGGGAATTTTGGGGGAATTTTGTAGAAATTTCATGGAAATTTCAGGGAATTTTGTGGGAATTTTATGAGAATTTCAGGGAATTTCGTGGAAATTTTGTGGGAATTTTTTAGAATTTCGTAGGAATTTTTTAGAATTTCGTAGGAATTTTTTAGAATTTCGTAGGAATTTTTTAGAATTTCTTGGGCATTTCAAACCCCAGCAATTCCAGGGCAATTCCAGGCTGGATTTTCAGGAATTCTGGAATAATTTCAGGATTTTTCTGGAATTTTCCAGGCTCCTGGTGCCATTAATGGACACGGACACTTCCGGGGGCGTGTCCCAGGAGGAGCTTCGCCATTGGATCCTGCGGCGACACCGAAACTCTCGCGACGAGGCCTTGAGGAAAGAGCGGAGCCTCCTCGATCGCGACGGCGACGGCGTCGTGACATGGGAGGAGTATCGCCGAGAGGCCTTCGGGGAAAAAGGTTTCTTGGGAATTTTTTTGGGATTTTTTTGGGATTTTTTGGGATTTTTTTTTTATTTTTCTGGAATTTTGGGGGATTTTTTTCAAATTTTTGGGGATTTTTTGGGGGTTTTTTGCGCCTCCTCGATCGCGACGGCGACGGCGTCATGACATGGGAGGAGTATCGCCGCGAGGCCTTCGGCGAGAAAGGTTTCTTTGGGATTTTTTTGGGATTTTTTGGGAATTTTCTGGGATTTTTTGGGAATTTTTTCGGATTTTTTGGGATTTTTTTGGGATTTTTTGGGGGGTTTTTGCGCCTCCTCGATCGCGACGGCGACGGCGTCGTGACATGGGAGGAGTATCGCCGAGAGGCCTTCGGGGAGAAAGGTTTCTTGGGAATTTTTTTGGGATTTTTTTGGAATTTTTGGGAATTTTTGGGAATTTTTGGGGAATTTTTTGGAAATTTATAGGGTATTTTTAGCATTTTTCTGGGAATTTTTTTGGATTTTTTGGTGGTTTTTTGCGCCTCCTCGATCGCGACAATGACGGCGTCGTGACATGGGAGGAGTATCGCCGCGAGGCCTTCGGGGAGAAAGGTTTCTTGGGAATTTTTTGGGAATTTCTGGGAATTTTTTTGGAATTTTTTTTATTTTTTTCAATTTTTTGGGGGATTTTTTTCAAATTTTTTGGTGTTTTTTTGCGCCTCCTCGATCGCGACGGCGACGGCGTCGTGACATGGGAGGAGTATCGCCGCGAGGCCTTCGGCGAGAAAGGTTCTTTTGGGATTTTTTTGGGATTTTTTTGGGGACTTTTCAGGGTTTTTTGGGGAATTTTGGGAGAAATTTCTGGGATTTGGGAGGAATTTTGGAGGATTTTGGGAATCTGGGCCTCTTTTTTTTTGTGTGATTTGCTGATTTTCCGTGGGAATTTTTGTCCTTTTTTTCCCTCCCTTTTCATGCTTTTTTCCCCCAAAATTTAGGGGTTTTTTCCCTATAAAACCAACCCTAAATTCCCATTTTTTCCCCCAAAAAGAGGACGATTTTGGGGTTCTCCTGACCACGCCCGGCGCCGATTCCTGAGGCTTTGGGAGAATTTTCGGAGAATTTCTGAAATTTTGGGATTTTTTTTTTGGATTTTGGGAGAATTTTGGGAGGAATCTGAGAGGAATTTGGGAATTTTGGGAGGAATTGAGGGATTTTTGAGGGGAATTTGTGGGATATTGGAGGATTTTGGGAATCTGCACCTCTTTTTTTTTGTGCGATTTGCTGATTTTCCATGGGAATTCTTCTCCTTTTTTGCCCTTTTTTTCCTCCATTTTTTTTCTTTTTTCCCCCAAATTTTCAAGACTTTCCTCCAATAAAAAAGTATCTAAAATTCCCAATTTTTCCCCAAAAAGAGGACGATTTTGGGGGTTCTCCAGACCCCAAATCTCACCGGAAGCTCTGGGACTGCACCCGGCACAGATTCCTGAGGCTTTGAGGGAATTTTGGGAGAACTTTGGGCAAATTTTATGATTTTTTGGGGAATTTAGGGAGGAATCTGAGAGGAATTTGTGGGGTTTAGGAAAAATTTGTGGGATTTTGGAGGATTTTGGGAATCTGGGCCTCTTTTTTTCTGCGGTTTGAGCGTTTTTAGTGGGAATTTTCCTCCTTTTTTTCCACTTTTTTCCTCCCTTTTCATGCTTTTTTCCCCCCAAATTTAGGGGATTTTCTCCAATAAAAAATGATCTAAAATTCCCATTTTTTCCCCCAAAAAGAGGACGATTTTGGGGTTCTCCTGACCCCGACTCTCACCGGAAGCTCCGGGACCGTGCCCGGCGCCGATTCCTGAGCTTTAGAGGGAATTTTGGGAGATTTTTTGGGAGATTTTTGGGTATTTTGGGAGGAATTTGATAACTTAGGGAGGAATTGAGTGATTTTTGGGAGGATTTTGGGGATTTTGAGGGGAATTTGTGGGATTTTGGGAGGATTTTGGGAATCTGGGCTTCTCTTTTTGTGCAATTTGCTGATTTTTCCATGGGAATTTTTCTCCTTTTTTTCCCTTTTTTTTGCTCCCTTTTGGGGCTACTTTTCCCCCAAAGTTTAGGGGATTTTCTCCAATAAAAAATGATCTAAAATTCCCATTTTTCCCCCCAAAAAGAGGACGATTTTGGGGTTCTCCAGACCCCGCCTCTCACCGGAAGCTGCGTGACCGCACCCGGCGCAGATTCCTGAGCCTTTGAGGGAATTTTGGGAGAATTTCTGAAATTTTGGGATTTTTTTTTTTGATTTTGGGAGAATTTTGGGAGGAATCTGAGAGGAATTTGGGGATTTTGGGAGAAATTTGGGTATTTTTGGGGGGATTTTGGGAGGATTTTGGGAATCTGCACCTCTTTTTTTTGTGCGATTTGCTGATTTTCCATGGGAATTTTCCTCCTTTTTTCCTCTTTTTTTCCCTATTTTTTGCTTTTTCTCCCCCAAATTTCCAGCACTTTTTCCCCAATAAAAAACCCCTAAATTCTCATTTTTCTCCCCAAAAAGAGGACGATTTTGGGGTTCTCCAGACCCCGAGTCTCACCGGAAGCTGCGTGACCGCGCCCGGCGCCAATTCCTGAGCCTTTGAGGGAATTTTGGGACAAATTTGGGAGAATTTTGGGATTTTTTTGGAATTTTGGGAGGAATTGAGAGAATTTTGGGAGGAATTTGTGGATTTTGGGAGAATTTGTGGGATTTTGGAGGATTTTGGGAATCTCGGCCTCTTTTTGTGCGATTCACTGATTTTCCTTGGGAATTTTTCTCTTTTTTTCCCTTTTTTTCCCTATTTTTTGCTTTTTCTCCCCCAAATTTTCAGCACTTTTTCCCCAATAAAAAACCCCTAAATTCTCATTTTTCCCCCCAAAAAGAGGACGATTTTGTGGTTCTCCTGACCCCGACTCTCACCGGAAGCTGCGTGACCGTGCCCGGCGCCGATTCTTGAGCTTTAGAGGGAATTTTGGGAGATTTTTTGGGAGATTTTTGGGTATTTTGGGAGGAATTTGATAACTTAGGGAGGAATTGAGTGATTTTTGGGAGGATTTTGGGGATTTTGAGGGGAATTTGTGGGATTTTGGGAGGATTTTGGGAATCTGGGCTTCTCTTTTTGTGCAATTTGCTGATTTTTCCACGGGAATTTTTCTCCTTTTTTTCCCTTTTTTTTGCTCCCTTTTGGGGCTACTTTTCCCCCAAAATTTAGGGGATTTTCTCCACTAAAAATGACCTAAAATTCCCATTTTTTCCCCCAAAAAGAGGACGATTTTGGGGTTCTCCTGACCCTGCCTCTCACCGGAAGCTGCGTGACTGCGCCCGGCGCTGATTCTTGAGCCTTTGAGGGAATTTTGGGAGAATTTCTGGAATTTTGGGATTTTTTTTGGATTTTGGGAGAATTTTGGGAGGAATCTGAGAGGAATTTGGGGATTTTGGGAGAAATTTGGGTATTTTTGGGGGGATTTTGGGAGGATTTTGGGAATCTGCACCTCTTTTTTTTGTGCGATTTGCTGATTTTCCGTGGGAATTTTCCTCCTTTTTTCCCCTTTTTTTCCCCTATTTTTTGCTTTTTCCCCCCCAAATTTTCAGGACTTTTTCCCCAATAAAAAATCCCTAAATTCCCATTTTTCTCCCCAAAAAGAGGACGATTTTGGGGTTCTCCAGACCCCGCCTCTCACCGGAAGCTGCGTGACCGCGCCTGGCGCTGATACCTGAGGCTTTGAGGGAATTTTGGGACAAATTTGGGAGAATTTTGGGAGAATTTTGGGATTTTTTTGGAATTTTGGGAGGAATTGAGAGAATTTTGGGAGGAATTTGGGGATTTTGGGAGAATTTGTGGAATTTTGGAGGATTTTGGGAATCTGCACCTCTTTTTTTTGTGCAATTTGCTAATTTTCCTTGGGAATTTTCCTCCTTTTTTCCTCTTTTTTCCCTATTTTTTGCTTTTTCTCCCTCAAATTTTCAGCACTTTTTCCCCAATAAAAAACCCCTAAATTCTCATTTTTTCCCCCAAAAAGAGGACGATTTTGGGGGTTCTCCAGACCCCGCCTCCCACCGGAAGCTGCGTGACCGCGCCCGGCGCAGGTTTGTGGCCGCGGACGCCGACGGCGACGGAAAGCTCGAGAGCCCCGAGCTCGACGCCTTCCTGCACCCCGAGGACTTCCAGCACATGCAGGACGTGGTGGTGCAGGTGAGCATTCCCAAAATTCCCAAAATTCCCAAAATTTCCCCCAAATTCAAAAAAATCCCGGTGAAAATTGGGTGAAAAATGGTGAAAATCCCACTGAAATCCATCCAAAAATGGGATTTTTGTGCACCCCGAGGACTTCCAGCACATGCAGGACGTGGTGGTGCAGGTGAGCATTCCCAAAATTCCCAAAATTTCCCAAAATTTCCCCCAAAAAATCCCGAAAATTTGGTGAAAATTGGGCGGAAAATGGTGAAAAT
This sequence comes from Acanthiza pusilla, assembly GCA_036630365.1. Lineage (NCBI taxonomy): Eukaryota > Metazoa > Chordata > Aves > Passeriformes > Acanthizidae > Acanthiza > Acanthiza pusilla. Next base: position 21,043 of record JAXCHO010000778.1, read on the forward strand.
AGCACTGAAAATGGTGAAAAAATGGGATTTTTGTGCACCCCGAGGACTCCCAGCACATGCAGGACGTGGTGGTGCAGGTGAGCATTCCCAAAATTCCCAAAAAAAATCCCAAAATTTCCCAAAATTCCCGAAATTCCAGCCAAAATCCAAAAAAAAATTGGGTGAAAACCTGTGAAAATCCCATTGAAAATGGTTAAAGAATGGAATTTTGGGGCATTTTGGGGGAATTTTGGGGATTTTTGTGCACCCCGAGGACTCCCAGCACATGCAGGACGTGGTGGTGCAGGTGAGCATTCCCAAAATTCCCAAAATTCCCAAAATTTCCCCCAAAAAATCCCGAAAATTTGGTGAAAATTGGGCGAAAAATGGTGAAAATAGCACTGAAAATGGTGAAAAAATGGGATTTTTGTGCACCCCGAGGACTCCCAACACATGCAGGACGTGGTGGTGCAGGTGAGAGTTCCCAAAAATTCCCAAAATTTTCCAAAATTAAAAAAAAAATAAATAAAAAAAAATCCCAAAATATCCCCAAAATTTGTTGAAAATCCCACTTAAACTGGTGAAAATCCCATGGAAAATGGTTAAAAAATGGAATTTTGGGGGGAATTTTGGGAGAATTTGGGGGGGAATTTTGGGGGAATTGGGGAAAATTTGGGAAGCAATTTTTTGGGGAATTTGGGTGAAATTTGAGGGAAATTTTGGGAGGGAATTTGGGGAAATTTGGGAGGAAATTTGGGGGAATTTGGGGCAAATTTTGGGGGAATTTAGGGAAATTTGGGGAGGGAATTTTGGGGAAATTTGGATGAATTTGGGTGGAATTTTGGAGAAATTTGGGTGGAATTTTGGAGAAATTTGGGTGGAATTTTGGGAGAATTTGGGGGAATTTTTTTTGAAATTTCGGTGAAATTTGGGGGGGAATTTGGGGAGGGAATTTTGGGAAATTTGGGCAAATTTCAGCAGAATATTTTGGGATTTTGGTCCATTTTGGACCCTTTTCGTTGGGGAATTTTGGGATTTTAGAATTTTGGGTGAATTTTGGGCTGAATTTTGGGCTGAATTCCCAAATTTTTGGGCCCTCAGGAGACGATGGAGGACATGGATCGGAACGGCGACGGATTCATCCAGGTGGACGAGTACATCGGTGAGATTTGGGGAATTTTGGGGATTTTGGGGAATTTTGGATCCAATTTTGGGAATTTTGGGTCCAATTTTGGGAATTTTGGGGAATTTTGGGAATTTTGGATCCATTTTTGGGAATTTTGGGTCCATTTTTGGGAATTTTGGAGCCATTTTTGGGACTTTTGGGTCCAATTTTGGGAATTCTGGATCCATTTTTGGGAATTTTGGGTCCAATTTTGGGAATTTTGGGTCCAATTTTGGGAATTTTGGGGAATTTTGAGTCCAATTTTGGGAATTTTGGATCCAATTTTGGGAATTTTGGGTCCAATTTTGGGAATTTTGGGTCCATTTTTGGGAATTTTGGATCAATTTTTGGGAATTTTGGATCCATTTTTGGGAATTTTGGGGTTCCTGGGTCCTTTATTTTGGAATTTTGGGGTCCCTAGATCCATTTTTTGGGGATTTTGGGGTCCCTAAATCAATTTTCGGGGGAATTTTGAGGTCCCTAAATCAATTATTAAAGGACTTTTGGGGTCCCTAAATCAATTTTTTGGGGTCCTGGACACCTGAGTCCATTTTGGGGGAATTTCAGGGATTTTGGGGGCTCTGGGTCCATTTTTTGGGGTCCCCAAAATTCTCTGGAATCGGGAAAAGGGAATTTTTTGGGTCTCTTTTTTCGGGGATTTTTTGGGGATTTTTTGGGAGTTTTTTGGGAGTTTTTGGGGATTTTTTGGGGATTGTTTTTTGGGGATTGTTTTTTGGGCTTTGGGGTTTTTTGGGATCGCGATTTTTTTAGGATTGCTTTTTTGAGGAATTTTTCGTGGTTATTCTTCTGGGATTTTGGGGGATTTTGGGGTTTTTCGAGATTGGGATTTTTTGGGGATTTTGCCTTTTTCTCGGGTTTTTTTGGGGGGGATTTTTGGGGGAATTTCGCAGGTTTTTTTGGGAATTTTTGCATTTTTTCTGAGATTTCTTTGGGATTTCGAAGGTTTTCGCAGTTGGAATGTTTTCAGGATTTTGCCTTTGGGATTTTTTGGGAGGTTTTATTTGGGAATTTCACTCTTTTTGGGGCAATTTTTTTTTTTATTTCACCTTTTCTTCAGGATTTTTTGGGGGGATTTTGGGGTTTTTTGGGACCACAATTTTTTTGGGATTAATCTCCTTCATTCTCCCCCCCAGCTGACCTCTCCGAGGATCCCCCGGGGGGTCCCGAGCCCCCGAAATCCTCCGGGAAATGAAATTTTTTGGGATTTTTTTGGAGGAGTATTTTGGATTTTGGGGTTTTTTGGGAACATGATTTTTTGGGAATTTTTTTTTGGGATTTCCTAGGTTTTGGCATTGATATTTCTTTCGGATTTTCGTTTGGATTTTGGGTTTTTTTAAGATGGGGATTTTTTTTTATTTTGGGGCTTTTTGGGATCGGGATTTTTTTTGATAACTTTTTGGATTTGGTGTTTTTTTGGGATATTTTTGTGGCTATTATTTTGGGTTTTTGGGGGATTTGGGGCTGTTTTGAGATCGGAATTTCTTTGGGATTTTTCTTTTGGATTTCACCTTTTTTTCAGAATTTTTTTTGGGATCTCACCTTTTTTTTCAGCTTTTTTTGGGGTGATTTTGACGTTTTTTGGGATTGGGATTTTTCAGGATTTTGCCTTTTTTCCTGGGGGATTTTTTTTTTGGAATTTCGCAGTTTTTTCACTTTTTTTTTTTTGCGGATTTCGCATTTTTTGGCGGATTTTTTTGGGGATTTCGAGCTTTTTCGGGATTTTTTTTTTTTTTAATTAATTTCCCAATTCTCCCCCCCAGCTGACCTGTACGAGGGTCCCCTGGGGGGTCCCGAGCCCCCAAAATCCTCCAGGAAATGAAATTTTTTGGGATTTTTTGGAGGAGTATTTTGGATTTTGGGGTTTTTTGGGGTCAGGATTTTTTGGGAATTTTTTTTTGGGATTTCCTAGGTTTTGGGATTGATATTTCTTTGGGATTTTCGTTTGGATTTTGGGGTTTTTTTAAGATGGGGATTTCTTTTATTTTGGGGCTTTTTGGGATCGGGATTTTTTTTGATAACTTTTTGGATTTGGTGTTTTTTTGGGATATTTTTGTGGCTATTATTTTGGGTTTTTGGGGGATTTGGGGCTGTTTTGAGATCGGAATTTCTTTGGGATTTTTCTTTTGGATTTCACCTTTTTTTCAGAATTTTTTTTGGGATCTCACCTTTTTTTTCAGCTTTTTTTGGGGTGATTTTGACGTTTTTTGGGATTGGGATTTTTCAGGATTTTGCCTTTTTTCCTGGGGGATTTTTTTTTTGGAATTTCGCAGTTTTTTCACTTTTTTTTTTTTGCGGATTTCGCATTTTTTGGCGGATTTTTTTGGGGATTTCGAGCTTTTTCGGGATTTTTTTTTTTTTTAATTAATTTCCCAATTCTCCCCCCCAGCTGACCTGTACGAGGGTCCCCTGGGGGGTCCCGAGCCCCCAAAATCCTCCAGGAAATGAAATTTTTTGGGATTTTTTGGAGGAGTATTTTGGATTTTGGGGTTTTTTGGGGTCAGGATTTTTTGGGAATTTTTTTTTGGGATTTCCTAGGTTTTGGGATTGATATTTCTTTGGGATTTTCGTTTGGATTTTGGGGTTTTTTAAGATGGGGATTTCTTTTATTTTGGGGCTTTTTGGGATCGGGATTTTTTTTGATAACTTTTTGGATTTGGTGGTTTTTTGGGATATTTTTGTGGCTATTATTTTGGGTTTTTTGGGGGATTTGGGGCTGTTTTGAGATCGGAATTTCTTTGGGATTTTTCTTTCGGATTTCACCTTTTTTTCAGAATTTTTTTTTTGGGATTTCCCTTTTTTTTTCAGCTTTTTTTGGGGTGATTTTGACGTTTTCCGGGATTGGGATTTTTCAGGATTTTGCCTTTTTTCCTGGGGGATTTTTTTTTTAATTTCCCAGTTTTTTCACGATTTTTTTTTTTGCGAATTTCACATTTTTTGGAGGATTTTTTTTGGGATTTCGAGCTTTTTCGGGATTTTTTTTTTTTTTTAAATTAATTTTGGGATTCTCCCCCCCAGCTGACCTCTCCGAGGGTCCCCCGGGGGGTCCCGAGCCCCCGAAATCCTCCGCGAGAGAGAACTTTTTTGGGCTTTTTTTGGGGTTTTTTTTTTTGGATTTTTTTTTATTTTGGGGTTTTTTGGGGTCAGGATTTTTTGGGAATTTTTTTTTTGGGATTTCCTAGGTTTTGGGATTGATATTTCTTTGGGATTTTCGTTTGGATTTTGGGTTTTCTAAGATGGGGATTTCTTTTATTTTGGGGCTTTTTGGGATCAGGACTTTTTGGATAATTTTTTGGATTTGGTGGTTTTTTGGGATTTTTTTGGTGGCAATTATTTTGGGACTTTTTGAGTATTTCGTGGTGTTTTGGGATCAGAATTCCTTTCAGATTTCTTTTGGAATTTTGCTTTTCTTTCAGCCTTATTTTGGGGTGAATTTTACTTTTTTTTTCGGTATTTTGGGGGGAATTTCACTTTTTTCCTGGGATTTCTTTGGGGATTTCCAGGTTTTTTGGGACTAATTTTTGGAATTTCCTCCTCCCCCCCAGCTGACCTCTCCGACGGTCCCCGGGGGGTCCCGAGCCCCCGAAATCCTCCGGGAAAGGGAAATTTTTTAGGCTTTTTGAGAGGAATTTTTTGGAATTTTTTTTTTTATTTTGGGGTTCTTGGGATTGGGATTTTGTTAGGTTTTATTTTGTTTGTTTCTTTTTCTTGAAATTGGGATTTTTGTGAAGATTTTCTTTTTCTATTTTGGGTTTTTCGGGATGGGGATTTTTTTTGGATTTTGGGGGTTTTGAGATTGGGATTTTTTTTGTGATTTTGACATTTTTTGAAAAATTTTTTTTTTCATTTTGTGATTTTTTTGGGCGATTTTTTGTTTTTTTTTCTTTTTGCTTTGGGGTTTTTTCCTTCAGGATTTTTTTGGGGATTTCATTTTTTTTGAGAGATTTTTTTTGAGGAATTTCACTCTTCTTGGGGCGATTTTTTTTTTGGATTTTGCCTTTTCTTCAGGATTTTTTTGGGGGATTTGGGGGTGTTTTGAGATCGGAATTTCTTTGGGATTTTTCTTTCAGATTTCACCTTCTTTTCAGATTTTTTTTTTGGGATTTCACTTTTTTTTTCCAGCTCTTTTTTGGGGGTGATTTTAAGGTTTTTCAGCATTGGGATTTTTCAGGATTTTACCTTTTTTCCTGGGGGATTTTTTTTTGGAATTTCCCAGTTTTTTCACTTTTTTTTTTGCGGATTTCACTTTTTTTGGCGGATTTTTTTGGGGATTTCGAGCTTTTTCGGGATTTTTTTTTTTTTTTAATTAATTTTGGGATTCTCCCCCGCAGCTGACCTGTACGAGGGTCCCCCGGGGGGTCCCGAGCCCCCCGAAATCCTCCGCGAGAGAGAGCAATTCCTGGGTGAGCGCGACCGCGACGGCGACGGCCGCCTGGGAGCTGCCGAGGTCAAGCTGTGGCTGCGACCCCCCAGCCCCGACTGGGCAGGCCTCGAGGCCTCCCACCTGCTGCACCACGCCGACCTGGACCGGGTGAGACCCCTCCCCAAATTCCCAAAAAAAACCCCAAAAAAATCCGAGTTTGTAGCAAAAAACCGCGAAAAAATCAGAGTTCGGGGCAGGTTTTAGGGCATTTTGGGGAATTTTTGAGGTTTTGGGGGTCTGGGGTCTCCAGCTGCTGCACCACGCCGACCTGGACCGGGTGAGACCCCTCCCCTAATTCCCAAAAAAAACCCCAAAAAAATCCGAGTTTGTAGCAAAAAACCGCGAAAAAATTGGAGTTCGGGGCGATTTTTGGGGATTTTCGGGAGGTTTTGGGGGAATTTTGGGGGTCTGGGGTCTCCACCTGCTGCACCACGCCGACCTGGACCGGGTGAGACCCCTCCCCTAATTCCTGAATCCCCAAATTCTGAAATTCCCAAAAAAAACCCCAAAAAAATCAGAGTTTGGGGCGATTTTTGGTGATTCTAGGGCATCTGGGGGCAGTTTTGGGGCGATTTTAAGGGGTTTTGGGGGGAATTGTGGGGGTCTTGAGGGGGGACGCATGTGAGACCCCTCCCCAAATCCCAAAAACTCCCAAAATTCTGATATTCCCCAAAAAATCCCCCAAAAAATCCAAGTTCAGGGAGGGTTTGGGGAGGTTTTGGGGCGTTTGAGGACAATTTTTGGGGAATTTTGGGGGTCTGGGGTCTCCAGCTGCTGCACCACGCCGACCTGGACCGGGTGAGACCCCTCCCCTAATTCCTGAATCCCCAAATTCTGAAATTCCCAAAAAAAAACCCAAAAAAATCCGAGTTTGTAGCAAAAAACCGCGAAAAAATCGGAGTTTGGGGTGATTTTTGGCGATTTTAGGACATTTTGGGGGGATTTCGGGGGTCTTGAGGATGGAAATTGGGGAGGGGCACATGTGGGACCCCTCCCCAAATTGCCAAATCCCAAAATTCCCGAAAAAAAACCCTGAAAAAATCTCGGTTTGTAGTAAAAAACAGCGAAAAAATCGGAGTTTGTCCCAAAAAAATCGGAGTTGGGGACGATTTTTGGGGATTTTGGGGGTCTGGGGTCTCCAGCTGCTGCACCACGCCGACCTGGACCGGGTGAGACCCCTCCCCTAATTCCTGAATCCCCAAATTTCCGAATCCCTAAAAAAAACCCCGAGAAAATCTGAGTTTGTAGCAAAAATCCCCCAAAAAATCAGAGTTTGGGGCGATTTTTGGGGTGGTTTTAGGCCATTTTAGGACAGATTTTGGGGAATTTTGGGGGTCTTGAGGATGGAAATGGGGAGGGACACACCTGAGACCCCTCCCCAAATTCCCCAAATTCCCCAAAATTCACAAATTCCCAAAAAAACCCCCAAAAAATTCCGAGTTTGTACCAAAAAACCCAAAAAAAATCGGAGTTTGGGGCAATTTTCTGAAGGTTTTTGGGGAATTTGAGGGTCTGGGGTCAAATTTTCCCCATTTTTTAAAAATTTTCCCCATTTTTTGGGGAATTTCCCCCATTTTTTTGGGGAATTTCCCCCATTTTTTTGGGAATTTTCCCCATTTTTTTTAAAATTTTCCCCATTTTTTTGGGAATTTCCCCCTTTTTTTTGGGAACTTCCCCCATTTTTTGGGGGGGAATTTCCCCCATCTTTTTGGGAATTTCCCCCATTTTTTTTGGAATTTCTCCCTTTTTTTTTTTTAATTTTCCCCTTTTTTTTTGGGAATTTCCCCCATTTTTGGGGAATTTCCCCCTTTTTTTTGGGAATTTCCCCCCTTTTTTTTTTTGGGAGTTTCCCCCTTTTTTTTTATTTTTTTGGAATTTCCCCCATTTTTTTTTAAATTTCCCCATTTTTGGGAAATTTCCCCATTTTTTTTTAAATTTTCCCCATTTTTTAAAAATCTTCCCCACTTTTTGGGGGAATTCCCCCCTTTTCCCCCTCCCCCTTTGTGGGCAGATTTTGGGAGACCCCTCCCCAAAAATTCCCAAATTTTTCCTTTTCCAGGACGGTCACCTGACCAAGGAGGAGATTTTGGGACATTGGGAGCTTTTCGTGGGGAGCAGAGCCACCGACTACGGGCAGGACCTGCAGAGAGCTCACGACGAACTCTGAGAGCCAAAAATCCCCGGGACCCCTCCCCAAAATCCCCGGGACCCCTCCCCAAAATTTCGGGACCCTCCCCAAAAAAATTCCCGAAAAAAAATGGGAATTCTGGACCCCAAACCACCAAAATTTGGGGAAAAAAATTGAATTTTTTGGGGGACACAGGATGAGCTGGGATCCCCAAAAAATTCCTGAGAGCCCCGGGACCCCTCCCCAAAATTTCGGGACCCTCCCCAAAAATTCACAAAAAATCCGGGAGTTGTGGACCCCAAAACACCAAAATTTGGGGAAAAAAATGGAGATTTTGGGGGAAATTTGGGGGGTCAGGATGAGGTGGGGCCCCCAAAAAATTCCTGAGAGCCCCGGGACCCCTCCCCAAAATTTCGGGACCCTTCCCCAAAAAAATTCCCGAAAAAAAAAGGGATTTCTGGACCCCAAAACACCAAAATTTGGGGAAAAAAATTGTATTTTTTGGGGGGGACAGGATGAGCTGGGGCCCCCAAAATGCTGGGACCCCTCCCCAAAAATTCCCGGGACCCCTCCCCAAAATTTCAGGACCCCTCCCCAAAAACTCCCAAAAAATCCGGGAATTGTGGACCCCAAAACACCAAAATTTGGGGAAAAAAAGTGAATTTTTGGGGGGGGACAGGATGAGCTGGGGCCCCCAAAATTCTGGGACCCCTCCCCAAAAATTCCCGGGACCCCTCCCCAAAATTTCGGGACCCCCCCAAAAAAAATTCCTGAAAAAAACGGGAATTCTGGACCCTAAAACACCAAAATCTGGGGAAAAAAATTGAATTTTTGGGGGTTTTGAGGGGTTTTGGGGGGACAGGATGAGGTGGGACCCCTCCCCAAAAATTCCCGGGACCCCTCCCCAAAAATTTCGGGACCTCCCCCCCCAAAAAATCCCCCCAAAAATTTGGGAATTCTGGGCCCCAAACCACCAAAATTTGGGGAAAAAATTGAGATTTTGGGGGCTCAGGATGAGGTGGGGCCCCCAAAAAATTCCTGAGACCCCCGGGACCCCTCCCCAAAAAATTCCCAAAAAATCCAGGAATTCTGGACCCCCAGACCCCAAAATTTGGGGGAAAAATTGAGATTTTTGGGTGCCCAAGATGAAAAAAAAAAAAATCCCAAGACCCCTCCTCAAAAAAATCCAGGATTTCCAGACCCTCCCAAAACCCCAAAATTTGGGGAAAAAAAGGAAAATTTGGGGGGAAAAAGGGAAAATTTGGGGCGATTTGGGGAGGGGGGCTCGGGTTTGGGGAAGGAAAATTCGGGAATAAAAATTTGGGGTCACCCCCACCCCCAAAAAACGGCGCCCGAGAGGATTTTGGGGGAAAAAAATGAGAATTTTGCAGGGTGGGGGGTCCCCAAAATGATGGGAGACCCCAAATTTGGGATGGGATTTGGGGGGGGGTGGGCTCGGCCCCTTCCCCACCCCCAAAACCTGAATTTTTGGGGTCTCCGGGTTGGGGTGGGGGAGGGGTGACCTTCTCCTGTCCCAATTTTTCCCAAAATTCACCCAAATCTGGGTCTGGGGGGGGTCTCCCGAGACTCGGCCCCGATTTTGGGGACCCAAATTTAGGGTGGGGGGGAGGGGCTGTCCTGGACTCGGCAATCCTTGGGGGCCCCTCCCCCACCCTCAGGGGACCCCTCCCCCATTCGGAAAGGAAAAAAAAATTTGGGAAAAAACCACGGAAAATTGGGGTCAGGCAGCGCTGGGACCTCCCGGAGGCGCGGCCCCTTTAAGAGGAGGCCACGCCCACCCTGAGCCGCGCGTTATTTGCATAGACCACGCCCCCCGGGGCGGCCTTATTTGCATAGACCACGCCCCCAACGCCGCGGCGCCGCTTCAGGGCCTCGATCCCGAGCTGGTTCTGAGGGGAAAAATGGGGAAAAAACACGGGAAAATGGGAAAAATGTATGGAAAATGGGAAAAATGGGGTCAGGGATCACCGGGATCGGGGTGGGATCACTGGGAAGTTTAAAAGGATCCTCGGGAATGGGGTCAGGGATCTGTGGGGACCCCCAGGATTGAACCCCACAAGGGCTGTGGTTTAAGGCCTCGATCCTGAGCTAGTTCTGAGGGGAAAAATGGGGAAAAAACACGGGAAAATGGGGAAAATGGGGTCAGGGATCCTTTAGAACCATAAAGGATCAATGGGAACAGAGTTTGGGATTTGTGGGAGCCCCGGGATTGAACCCCACAAGAGAATGAGGAGCCAGTGCTGCTTCAGGGCCTCGATCCTGAGCTGGTTCTGAGGGGAAAAATGGGGAAAAAACACAGGAAAATGGGAAAAACGGGGTCAAGGATCCTTTAGAACCATAAAGGATTAATGGGAATTAGGTCAGGAGTCTGTGGGGTCCCTGGGATTGAACCCCACAAGGGCTGTGGAAGCGGTGCCGCTTTAAGGCCTCGATCCCGAGCTGGTTCTGAGGGGAAAAATGGGGAAAAAACACTGGGAAATGGGGAAAATGGGGTCAGGGATCCTTTAGAACCGGGTGGGATCACTGGGAAGCGTAAAGGATCCCCGGGAATGGGGTCAGGGATCTGTGGGATCCCCCGGGACTGAACCCCACAAGGGCTGTGGAAGCGGTGCCACATCAGGGCCTTGATCCCAAGCTGGTTCTGAGGGGAAAAACGCAGAAAAATGGGGGAAAAATGCAGGAAAATGGGAAAAATGGGGTCAGGGATCCTTTAGAACCCTAAAGGATCACTGGGAACGGGGTTTGGGATTTGTGGGATTCCCGGAATTGAATCCCAGCATTCGGACATGGAAGTGATGCCACTTCAAGGCCTCGATCCTGACCTGATCGTGAGGGGAAAAATGGGAAAAAACACAGGAAAATGGGAAAATGGGGTCAGGGATCCTTTAGAACCATAAATGCTCAATGGGAACAGGGTTTGGGATTTGTGGGAGCCCTGGGATTGAACCCCAGAAGAGGATGAGGAGCCAGTACTGCTCCAGGGCCTCGATCCCGAGCTGGTTCTGAGGGGAAAAATGTATGGAAAAGGGGAAAAATGTATGGAAAATGGGAAAAATGGGGTCAGGGATAACCAGAACCACAAAGGATTGCTGGGAATGGGCTGATTTGGGGGATTTTGGAGGATTTTGGGACAACTCCGTGGAATTCAGGGATGTCAGGGTTGGTTTTGGGGCGATTTGGGTGGATTTGGGGATGGTTTGTGTAGATTTTGGGGCTCTTTGGATGGTTTTTGGGGCGATTTGGATGGATTTTGGAGTGATTTGGGTGGATTTTGGGGCAATTTGTGTAGATTCTGGGGCGATTTGTGTGGATTTTGGGATGATTTGTGTGGATTTCGGGGCGATTTTGGGGCAATTTGTGTGGATTTTGGGCCACCTCCGCCAATTCAGGGACATCAGGCTCCCAAATCCCCTCGTTTGCATAGACCACGCCCCCAATGCCGCAAGGGCGGTACAGCCCCGCCCCCTCCCCCTGGACACGCCCAGGCCCCATTCACTCAATAGCACCGCAAACCACGCCCCCCTTTAAACCACGCCCCTCAAAGCCGCTCCCGCTCATTTGCCGCAATGCCGCGGCCGCCCTAGGCCACGCCTCCTCACTGAAGCCACGCCCACACAGGCCACGCCCCCTCCAGGCCACGCCCTCCGGCTGCCGCGGGGCCCGGCCGGGTCCGTGTGGGTCCGAGGGTCCGAGTGGCCGTGGGTCCGGCCGAGGGTCCGTGGGTCCGGCCGAGGGTCCGTGGGTCCGGCCCGCTGTCCGTGGGTCCGGCCCGCTGTCCGTGGGTCCGGCCGGGTGTCCGAGGGTCCGGCCGAGGGTCCGTGGGTCCGGCCCGGTGTCCGTGGGTCCGGCCGAGGGTCCGTGGGTCCGGCCCGCTGTCCGTGGGTCCGGCCCGCTGTCCGTGGGTCCGGCCGAGGGTCCGGAGGCTGCAGGTCAGTCCTGGGGTCCCCAACCCCCCGCTCCCCGTGGGTCTGTCCATCCTGTCCATCCTGTCCATGGGTCTGTCCATCCCCCTGTGTGTCCGTCCGTGTTTCCCCCCCCGTGTCCGGCCGTGGGTCTGTCCAAGGGTTTGTCCGTGGGTGTGTCCGTGTGTCCACCCCCGTGTCCGGCCGTGGGTCTGTCCAAGGGTTTGTCCGTGGGTCTATCTGTGGGTCCACCCCCGTGTGTGTCCGTGGGTCTGTCCATCCCCCTGGTGGGTGTGTCCGTGTGTCCACCCCTGTGTCCGGCCGTGGGTCTGTCCGTGTGTCCACTCCAATGTGTGTCCATGGGTCTGTCCATCCTGTCCGTGGGTCTGGCCGTGGGTCTGTCCATCCCCCTGGTGGGTCTGTCCGTGTGTCCACTCCAATGTGTGTCCGTGGGTCTGTCCATCCCCCCCGCCACCCTGTGGGTCAGTCCATGTGTCCACCCCTGTGTCCAGCCGTGGGTCTCTCCATCCTGGCTTGGGTTGGTCCATCCCCCACCGTGTCCACCCCTGTGTCCAGCCCTGGTCTGTCCGTGGGTCTGTCCATCCCCCCGTGAGTCTGTCCGTGTGTCCACCCCCGTGTCTGTCTGTGGGTCTGTCCATCCCCCCGTGAGTCTGTGTGTCCAGCCCTGGTCTGTCTGTGGGTCCGGCCGTGGGTCTGTCCATCCCCCCGTGGGTGTGTCCGTGTGTCCACCCCTGTGTCCAGCCGTGGGTTTGTCCGTGGGTTTGTCCGTAGGTGTGTCCGTGTGTCCACCCCCGTGTGTGTCCGTGGGTCTGTCCGTGTGTCCACCCCCGTGTGTGTCCGTGGGTCTGTCCGTGTGTCCACCCCCGTGTGTGTCCGTGGGTCTGTCCATCCTGGCCGTGGGTCCGGCTGAGTGTCCAGAGGCTGCAGCTCAGTCCTGGGGTCCCCAACCCCCCCCTCCCCGTGGGTCTGTCCATCCCCCCGTGGGTGTGTCCGTGTGTCCACCCCCGTGTCCGGCCGTGGGTCTGTCCGTGGGTCTGTCCGTCTGTCCACCCCCATGTCTGTCCGTGGGTCCGGGCGAGGGTCCGGAGGCTGCAGGTCAGTCCTGGGGTCCTCAACCCTCCCCCCCGTGGGTCTGGCCATGGGTTCTGGCCATTCCCCCCGTGGGTGTGTCCCTGTGTCCACCCCCGTGTGTGTCCGTGGGTCTGTCCAAGGCTTTGTCCGTGGGTCTGGCCGTGGGTCTGTCCATCCTGGCCGCGTGTCCGTGGGTCTGGCCGAGGGTCTGGAGGCTGCAGGTCAGTCCTGGCGTCCTCAACTCCCCCCCGGCGGTCTGTCCGTGGGTCCACCCCTGTGTCCAGCCGTGGGTCTGTCCGAGGGTTTGTCCATGGGTCTGTCCATGGGTCCACCTCTGTGTGTGTCCGTGGGTCTGTCCATCCTGTCCGTGGGTCTGTCCATCCTGTCCGTGGGTGTGTCCGTGTGTCCACCCTGTGTCTGTCCGTGGGTCTGTCCATCCTGTCTGTGGGTCCGGCCGTGGGTCTGTCCATCCCCCCCCGTGGGTGTGTCCGTGTGTCCACCCGTGTATCCAGCCGTGGGTCTGTCCGTGGGTCTGTCCGTGGGTCTGTCCATCCTGGCCGTGGGTCCAGCCGTGGGTCCGGCCGAGTGTCCGGAGGCTGCAGCTCAGTCCTGGGGTCCCCAACCCCCCCATCCCCGTGGGTCCATCCATCCCCCCGTGGGTGTGTCCGTGTGTCCACCCCCGTGTCCACCCCCGTGTCCGGCCGTGGCTCTGTCCGAGGCTTTGTCCGTGGGTGTGTCCATGTGTCCACCCCGTGTCTGGCCGTGGGTCAGTCCAGCCACCCCCCGTGTCCACCCCTGTGTCCACCCCGTGTCCATCCGTGGGTCTGTCCATGGCTCTGTCTGTGTCCACCCCATGTCCATCCGTGGGTCTCTGTGGGTCCAGCCCTGGGTCTGTCTGTGTGTCCACCCCGTGTCCACCCCATGTCCACCCGTGGGTCTGTCCCTGTGTCCGTGGGTGTGTCCATGGCTCTGTCCATGTGTCCACCCCTGTGTCCATCCGTGGATCTGTGTGTGTCCACCCTGTGTCCACCCCATGTCCACCCGTGGGTCTGTCCCTGTGTCCGTGGGTGTGTCCATGGCTCTGTCCATGGGTCCATCCTGTGTCCATCCTGTGTCCATCCGTGGGTGGGGGATGGGCACAGCCCCCAGCTGGGGGTGGCCGCGAGTCACTGCTGGGGGGAGGGGCAGCTCCAGGGGTCTGTCCGTGTGTCCATCCTGTGTCCATCTGTGTCCATCCTGTGTCCATCCTGTGTCCATCTGTGTCCATCTGTGTCCATCTGTGTCCATCCTGTGTCCATCCTGTGTCCATCTGTGTCCATCCTGTGTCCATCTGTGTCCGTCTGTGTCCATCCTGTGTCCATCCTTTGTCCGTGTGTCCATCCTGTGTCCATCCAGGTGTCCCCCTCACCTCTCTCTCCCTCTCTCCCATCCAGGTGTGCCCAGGTGTGTCCAGCTGTGCCCAGGTGTGTCCATCCAGGTGTCCGACCATGGCTCTGTCCACTCCGGAGCAGGGGGCGGTGTCTGGCCGGTGTCCGTGTGTCCATCCAGCTGTCCTTGAGTCCATTTCTGTGTCCGTCCAGGTGTGTCCGTCCAGGTGTGTGCATCCAGATGTGCCCCCCCAGGTGTGCCCAGGTGTGTCCAGGTGTGTCCATCCTGTGTCCATCCTGTGTCCATCCCTGGGTCTGTGTGTCCATCTCTGTGTGTCCCTCACTGCTCTCTCTCCTGTCCATCCAGGTGTGTCCAGGTGTGTCCAGCTGTCCATCCATCGCCCTGTCCGGAGTGGGGGCAGGGCCAGGCTGATGTCCATCCTGTGTCCATCCCTGTGTCTGTGTGTCCATCCAGGTGTGTCCATCCAGGTGTGCCCAGGTGTCCATCCAGGTGTGCCCAGGTGTGTCCATCCCTGTGTCCATCCTGTGTCCATCTCTGTGTCTGTGTGTCCATCCAGATGTGTCCATCCAGGTGTGCCCAGGTGACCCATGGTGCTGTCTGGAGCAGAGGCGGGGCCCTGGCCACTGTCCATCCCTGTGTCCATCCCTGTGTGTGTCCCTCACTCCTGCTCTCTCTCCTGTCCATCCAGGTGTGCCCAGGTGTGCCCAGGTGACGGATGGTGCTGTCCAGTCCGGAGGCGGGGCCAGGCCGCTGTCCATCCCTGTGTGTGTCCCTCACTGCCACTCTCTCTCCTGTCCATCCAGGTGTCTCCAGGTGTGCCCAGGTGTGCCCAGGTGTGCCCAGGTGTGCCCAGGTGACCGATGGCGTTGTCCGGAGCAGAGGCGGGGCCCTGGCCACTGTCCATCCCTGTGTCCATCTCTGTGTGTGTCCCTCACTGCCACTCTCTCTGTCTCCCATCCAGGTGTGCCCAGGTGTCTCCAGGTGTGCCCAGGTGCATCCGGGTGTCCATCCAGGTGTGCCCAGGTGTGCCCAGGTGTCTCCAGGTGTGCCCAGGTGACCCATGGCACTGTCCAGAGCGGAAGGAGGGCCTGGCCATTGTTCTCCCTGTGCCCATCCTTATGTGTCCCTCACTGCCACTCTCTCTGTCTCCCATCCAGGTGTGCCCAGGTGTGCCCAGGTGTGCCCAGGTGAGCCATGGCGCTGTCCAGCCCGGAGGGAGGCCCCGGCCAGGCCCGGCCGCTGTTCTGCCGCCGCGGGGCCCTGCGGCACAAGGTCGTGCACGAGGTCAAGAGCCACAGGTTCACCGCCAGGTTCTTCAAGCAGCCCACCTTCTGCAGCCACTGCACCGACTTCATCTGGTGAGGGACACACCTGGGCAGGTGTGACACACCTGGGGGGGCACCTGGGACAGGTGTGATATTGGTTACTCATTGGTCACTCACACATTGGTCACTCACACCTTCTGCAGCCACTGCACCGACTGCAGCTGGTCAGTGATGGTCACCTGCGCAGGTGTGGCACACCTGGGGGTCACCTGGGGGGGTCACACCTGGGGCATCACACATTGCTCACTCACATTGGTCACACATTGGTCACTCACACCTTCTGCAGCCACTGCACCGACTTCATCTGGTCAGTGATGGTCACCTGGGCAGGTGTGGCACACCTGGGGGGGCACCTGGGACAGGTGTGATATGGGACACTCACACCTGGGGGGTCACACCTGGGGACATCAAACCTGGGGGGTCACACATTGGTCACTCACACCTTCTGCAGCCACTGCACTGACTGCAGCTGGTCAGTGCCACCTGCACAGGTGACCTTTGGGAGGTCACACCTGGGGGGGTCACCTGGGACAGGTGTGATATGGGAATTGAGACCTGGGGTGTCACACATTGGTCACTCACACCTGGGCAGGTGTGACACACCTGGGGGGTTACCTGGAACAGGTGGGACACTGGGGTGAAGCATGGCACAGGTGTGGCATCGGTCACTCCCATTGGTCACTCACTCATTGGTCACTCTCACCTGGACAGGTCACACCTGGGGGTCACCTGGAACAGGTGGGACACTGGGGTGAAGCATGGCACAGGTGTGGCATCGGTCACTCCCATTGGTCACTCACTCATTGGTCACTCTCACCTGGACAGGTCACACCTGGGGGTCACCTGGAACAGGTGGGACACTGGGGTGAAGCATGGCACAGGTGTGGCATCGGTCACTCCCATTGGTCACTCACTCATTGGTCACTCTCACCTGGACAGGTCACACCTGGACAGGTGACCCTTGGGGGGGTCAAGCTCCAGGTGTGGAGGCCGAGGGCACCCTGAGGACACAGGTGTGGGGTCACCTGCAGCCCTGGACACAGCTCAGGTGACCCCAGAGTGACCCCAGGTGTGCCCAGGTGTGTCCAGGTGACCCCAAAATGACCCCAGAGTGACCTCTGATGACCCCAGGTGTGTCCAGGTGACCCCATATGTCACCTGGTGTCCAGGTGTTGCCTAGGTGAGTCCAGGTGTGCCCAGGTGTGTTCAGGTGTGGCCCAGGTGTGTTCAGGTGTGCCCAGGTGTGTTCAGGTGTGCCCAGGTGTGTTCAGGTATGGCCCAGGTGTGCCCAGGTGTGCCCAGGTGTGGCCCAGGTGTGGCCCAGGTGTGCCCAGGTGTGTTCAGGTGTGCCCAGGTGTGTTCAGGTGTGGCCCAGGTGTGCCCAGGTGTGCCCAGGTGTGGCCCAGGTGTGGCCCAGGTGTGCCCAGGTGTGCCCAGGTGTGGCCCAGGTGTGGCCCAGGTGTGCCCAGGTGTGCCCAGGTGTGCCCAGGTGTGGCCCAGGTGTGGCCCAGGTGTGTTCAGGTATGGCCCAGGTGTGCCCAGGTGTGGCCCAGGTGTGGCCCAGGTGTGCCCAGGTGTGTTCAGGTGTGCCCAGGTGTGTTCAGGTGTGGCCCAGGTGTGCCCAGGTGTGCCCAGGTGTGGCCCAGGTGTGGCCCAGGTGTGCCCAGGTGTGCCCAGGTGTGGCCCAGGTGTGGCCCAGGTGTGCCCAGGTGTGTTCAGGTGTGCCCAGGTGTGCCCAGGTGTGCCCAGGTGTGTCCCCCCAGGTGACACCTCCATGTTTTTTCCCGCAGGGGCATTGGGAAGCAAGGCCTGCAGTGCATGGGTGAGACCCTCTCCAAATTCGGGACCCCTCCCCAAATTCCAGACCCCTCCCCAAATTCGGGACCCCTCCCCAAAATTTGGGACCCCCCCCCAAAATTTGGGACCCCTCCCCAAATTCGGGACCCCTCCCCAAATTCGGGACCCCTCCCCAAAATTTGGGACCCCTCCCCAAATTCGGGACCCCTCCCCAAATTGGGGACCTCTCCCCAAAATTCAGGACCCTTCCCCAAATTCGGGACCCTTCCCCAAATTCGGGACCCCTCCCCAAATTCAGGACCCCTCCCCAAATTCCAGACCCCTCCCCAAATTCGGGACCCCTCCCCAAATTCAGGACCCCTCCCCAAATTCCGGACCCCTCCCCAAAATTGGGACCCCCCCCCAAAATTTGGGACCCCTCCCTAAATTCAAGACCCCTCCCCAAATTCGGGACCCCTCCCCAAATTCAGGACCCCTCCCCAAAATTCGGGACCCCCAAGACCCCCCAAACCCCTCCCCAAAATTTGGTAACTTCCAGACCCCCCCATGAACCCCCAAACTCCCCCAGGACCCCTCCCCAAAATTTGGGACCCCTCCCCAAAATTTGGGATCCCCCCCAGACCCCTCCAGGACCCCCAAAAGCCCTCCCCAAATTTGGGGCCCCTCCCCAGAATTCCGGACCCCTCCCCAAAATTGGGGAACCCCTGGGACCCCACAGAGCCCTCCCCCAAAATTTGGGACCCCTCCCTAAATTCCAGACCCCTCCCCAAAATTCCAGACCCCTCCCCAAAATTTGGGACCCCTCCCCAAAATTTGGGACCCCTCCCCAAAATTGGGACCACCCCCCAAAATTTGGGACCCCTCCCTAAATTCAAGACCCCTCCCCAAATTCCGGACCCCTCCCCAAAATTCCAGACCCCTCCCCAAATTGGGACCCCTCCCCAAAATCCCAGACCCCTCCCCAAAATCCCAGACCCCTTCCCAAAATTCCAGACCCCTCCCCAAATTCGGAGCTCCTCCCCCAAATTCAGGACCCCCCAGGACCCCCCAAACTCCCCGGGACCCCTCCCCAAAATTCCAGGACCCCCCCGGAATTTGGGAGCCTCAAATGGGTGGGCGTGGCCTGGGCGGTGATTGACAGGCGGGAGCGTCTCCATGGCAACGATGGCTGTTACCGAGCAACGGCAGAGGGGATTTGGGGAATTTTGGGGAATTTTGGGGAATTTTGGGATCTTGGAGGGGATTTGGGGGTCGAGAGAGCATCTGGGGGGTCTTGGGGGGGATTTTGGGGGAATTTTGGGGAAATTTGGGGGAAATTTTGGGGGAAACTTGGGAAAATTCGGGGTGATTTGGGGAAATTTGGGGGAATTTTGGGGGAATTTGGGAAAATTTTGGGGGAATTTGGGGGAAATTGAGGTTCCTGGGATGGATTTGGGGGAATTTTGGGGAATTTGGGGAAATTTGAGGGAATTTTGGGGAAATTTGAGGGAATTTTGGGGGAATTTGGGGGGAATTTTGGGGGAAATCTGGGAGAATTTTGGAAAATTTGGGGGAATTTGGGGGTCCCAGCCAAAATTTGGGGGTGAATTTGGGGTTTTCGGGGAGGATTTTGGGGATCCCTGGGGGAAAAATTTGCCACTCCTTGGAATTTTTGGGAAAATTTTGGGGAAATTTGGGGAAATTCGGGGGAAATTTGGGAACCCCGGGTGGAATTTTGGACATTCACTTTTAATTTTTTTACTTTTAGGGGCAGAATTTTGAGGGAAATTCGCTTCTCTCGGGCCGAATTTTAGGAATTCCGAGGGGATTTTGGGAATTTGGGGAATTTGGGGGAATTTTGGGGAAATTTTGGGCAATTTTGGGGTCCCTGATGCTTTTTTTTTTCAGTTTGCAGCTTCGTGGTTCACAAGAGATGTCACGAATTTGTCACCTTCGAATGTCCTGGGGCCGGGAAGGGACCCCAGACCGACGTGAGTCCCAAAAATTCCCAAAAAATCCCCAAATTCCCAAAAATCCAAAAAAAATTTCACCTTCCAGGACCCAAATTGTGGCGTTCAGACCCAAAAATTGCAGAATTTGCCCCAAAATCGCCCTCAGGAAGAGGAAAATTCCATTCCTGGATGTGCCCCCCATCCCAAATCCCCAAAATCCAAATCCCCAAAATTTCCCCAGAATTTCCCCAAAATTCCCTAAAATTTCCCCAAAATTCCCAAAAATTTCCACTTCCAGGGCCCAAATTGGGGCATTTTCCCTGAAAAAAGCAGAAATTTTGCCCAAAACTGCAGGAGTTTCACCCAAAATTTTGTGATTTCCACCCAAAATTTTGGGAATTTCACCAAAAATTTGGGAATGTTGCCCCAAATTCCCCAAAATCTCCCCAAGTCACCCAAATCCTCTTCAATTCCCTCTCTGATCTCCAGATTTTAGGCATTTTTTACCCTAAAAATGTGGGAATTTCACCCAAAACGGCAGGATTTTCGCCCAAAATTTTGGGAATTTTGCCCAAATTTTTGGGAATTTCACCCCAAACCCCCAAATTCCCCCAAATCCTCCCCAATTTCCTCCTCCGACCTTTAGTTTTCAGGCATTTTTTACCCCAAAACCATGGGATTCTCACCCAAAACCATGGGATTTTCACCCAAAATTTTGTGAATTTCACCCAAATGTTGGGAATTTCACCCAAATTTTGGGAATTTCACCCCAAATTCCCAAGAACCCCCAAATCCTCCTCAATTTCCTCCTCCGACCTCCACATTTTGGGCATTTTTTACCCCAAAAACATGGGATTTTCACCCAAAACCATGGGATTTTCACCCAAAATTTTGTGAATTTCACCCGAATTTTTTTGAATTTCACCCAAATTTTTGGGAATTTCACCCAAAACTTTGGAAATTTTGCCTCAGGACCCCCGGAACAAGCACAAGTTCAAGGTTCACAGCTACAGCAGCCCCCAGACCTCCCCAATTTCCCCCCCCGAGCTCCAAATTTGGGCATTTTGGACCCCAAAACCGCCGGAATTTCACCCAAAATTTTGGGAATTTCACCCAAAATTTTGGGAATTTCACCCAAATTTTGGGAATTTCACCCCAAATTCCCCAGAACCCCCAAATCCTCCCCAATTTCCCCCTCCGACCTCCACATTTTGGGCATTTTTTACCCCAAAAACATGGGATTTTCACCCAAAACCGTGGGATTTTCACCCAAAATTTTGTGAATTTCACCCGAATTTTTTTGAATTTCACCCAAATTTTTGGGAATTTCACCCAAAACTTCGGAAATTTTGCCTCAGGACCCCCGGAACAAGCACAAGTTCAAGGCTCAGAGCTACAGCAGCCCCCAGACCTCCCCAATTCCCCCCCCGAGCTCCAAATTTGGGCATTTTGGACCCCAAAACTGTGGGAATTTCACCCAAAATTTTGGGAATTTTGCCTGGAATTTTGGGAATTTCACCCCAAATTTTGGGAATTCGACCCCAAATTTCCCAAATCCCCCAGGACCCCCAAATCCTCCCCAATTCTCCCTCCAATCTCCACATTTTGGGCCTTTTTTACCCTCAAAATGTGGGAATTTTGCCTAAAATCATGGGAATTTCACCCAAAATTCTGGGAATTTCGCCCAAATTTTTGTGAATTTCACCCAAATCTTTGTGAATTTTCCCCGAATTTTGCCTCAGGACCCCCGGAACAAGCACAAGTTCAAGGTTCACAGCTACAGCAGCCCAACCTTCTGCGACCACTGCGGCTCTCTGCTCTACGGCCTCGTGCACCAGGGCATGAAGTGCTCCTGTGAGCCAATTTTGGGGGAAAATTCGGGAATTTTGGGAAAATTTGGGAATTTTGGGGGGATTTGGGTTAATTTGGGGGGAATTTGGAGGATTTGGGAAGGTTTTTTGGGGAATTTTGAGGGATTTTGGGGGGGAATTCGGGCTCTATGGCCTCATGTACCAGGGCATGAAGTGCTCCTGTGAGTGAATTTTCTTGAAAATTTGGGGCAATTTTGGGAAATTTGGGGAAATAGGGTTAATTTGGGTGGAATTTGGGGGGTTCTGAGGGGATTTGGGATCGTTTTTTGGGGAATTTTGGGGGATTTTGGGAGGGAATTTGGGCTCTATGGCCTCGTGCACCAGGGCATGAAGTGCTCCTGTGAGCAATTTTGGGAAAAAAATTGGGAATTTTGGGAAATTTGGGAATTTTGGGGGGTCCTGGGGGGATTTGGGTAAATATGGGTGGAGTTTGGGGGAATTTTGGGCGAAATTTTAGGGGAATTTTGAGGTTATTTTGTGGGAATTTTAGGAGAGTTTTAGGGAGAATTTTGGGGGAATTTTGGAGGAACTTTTGGGGTTATTTTGGGGGAATTTTGGGGTTATTTTGCAGGAATTTTAGGAGAGTTTTAGGCGGAATTTTGGGGGGTTTTTGGGTGATTTTGGTGGGAATTTCGGATTTTGGAGGTATCAGGGCTTTCCTGACCTCCCAAAAATCCCAAAAAGTCCCCAAAAAATTCCCAAAAAATTCCCAAAAAAATTCCAAAAAATCCCCAAAAAATCCCAAAAAATTCCCCAAAATCCCTGAAATTCCCCAAATTTCCCAGGCTGCGAGATGAACGTGCACAAGCGCTGCGTGCAGAGCAGATTTTGGGGGGAATTTTGGAGGAAATTTTGGGGAAACTTTGAGCGGAATTTTGGGATTTTTCGGGAGATTTTGTGGGGAATGTTGGGATTTTGGGCATTTGAGGGATTTCAGGGAATTTTGGGGAATTAGAAGAGAGAATTTTGGGTTAATTTTGGGGGGGGTTTTAGGGGAATTTTGGGCGGAACTTTGTGGGAATTTTAGGGGAGTTTTGGGGGGAATTTTGGGGGAATTTCAGAGGATTTGGGGGGGGCATTTTGAGGGGATTTTTTTTTATTTTTGGGGAATTTTGGGGGGATTTTGGGGGGAATTTTGGGATTTTTGGGACTTGGGGGATTTTTTGGGAATGTTTTGGGAATTTTGAGGAATTTTTGGGGAATCGGAGGGGAGGATTTTAGTGGAATTTCAGGGTATTTTGAGGGGAATTTTGGGATTTTTGAGATTTTTGAGACTTCAGGCCTTTCCTGAACTCCAAAAAATCCCCAAAAAATTCCCAAAAAATCCCAAAAAATCCCCAAAAATCGGAATAATTCCAGGCTGTGAGATGAACGTGCACAAGCGCTGCGTGCAGAGCGTGCCGAGCCTGTGCGGCGTCGATCACACCGAGCGCCGCGGGAGGCTCCAGATTCGCATCCAGGCCCTGCCCGGGGAGCAGCTGCACGTCACAGGTGAGCCAAAAAAATCCCCAAAAATCACTGGGAACGGCCCCGAAATCGTGGGGTTTGTCCCCAAAAAATTCCGGGATTTGGGGTCAAAAAATTCCCCAAAAATCACAGGGAACAGCCCCGAAATCGTGTGGTTTGTCCCCAAAAAATTCTGGAATTTGGGGTCACAAAATTTCCCAAAAATCACTGGGAACAGCCCCCAAATCGTGGGGTTTATCCCCAAAAAAATTCCCCAAAAATCACTGGGAACAGCCCCGAAATCATGGGGTTTCTCCCCAAAAAATTCTGGATTTAGGGTCAAAAAATTCCCCAAAAATCACTGGGAACAGCCCCGAAATCCCCGGATTTGTTCGGAAAAATTTCTGGGATTTGTTCCGAAAAAATTCCCAAAAATCACTGTCAACAGCCCCGAAATCATGGGGTTTGTCCCCCAAAAATTCCGGGATTTAGGGTCAAAAAATTCCCCAAAAATCACAGGGAACAGCCCTGAAATCATGGGGTTTGTCCTGAAAAAATTCCAGGATTTGGGGTCAAAAAATTCCCCAAAAATCACTGGGAACAGCCCCAAAATCCCCGGATTTGTTCAGAAAAATTTCTGGGATTTGTTCTGAAAAAATTCCCAAAAATCACAGGGAACAGCCCTGAAATCATGGGGTTTGTCCCCAAAAAATTCCGGGATTTGTTCCGAAAAAATTCCCCCAAAATCACTGGGAACGGCCCCGAAATCATGGGGTTTGTCCCCAAAAAATTCGGGGATTTAGGGTCAAAAAATTCCCAAAAAATCACTGGGAACAGCCCCGAAATCGTGGGGTTTGTCCCCAAAAAATTCCGGGATTTGGGGTCAAAAAATTCCCAAAAAATCACAGGGAACAGCCCTGAAATCATGGGGTTTGTCCTGAAAAAATTCCGGGATTTAGGGTGAAAAAATTCCCAAAAATCACTGGGAACAGCCCCGAAATCCCCGGATTTGTTTGGAAAAAATTTTGGGATTTGTTCCAAAAAAATTCCCCGAAAATCCCTGGGAACAGCCCTGAAATCATGGGGTTTGTCCCCAAAAAATTCCAGGATTTAGGGCCAAAAAATTCCCCAAAAATCACTGGGAACAGCCCCAAAATCCCCGGATTTGTTCGGAAAAATTTCTGGGATTTGTTCCGAAAAAATTCCCAAAAATCCCCACGGAAATGTGTCCAGGAATGGGGAAAATTGCCAAAATTTCCTGGGAATATCATCCAAATTTTCCAGGATTGTCCCCAAAATTTTGCAGGAATATTCTCAATTTTTTCCTGGGAATATTCCCTAAATGTTCCCGGGAATGTCCTCAAAAAATCCCTGAGATTATCCCCAAAAATCCTGGATTTTTCCCAAAAAATCCCTGGGATTTGTGCGAAAAAATTCCTGAGATTATCCCTAAAAATCCCTGATGTTATTCCCCCAAAATCCTCAGCATTGTCCCCAAAAATCCCTGGAATTTTCACCCCAAAATTCCAGATTTTTAGCCAAAAAAATCACCAAAATTTCAGATTTTTTTTTGGTTTTTTCCCAAAATCTCTGTTTTTCTCCCCAAATTCTCAGTGGGGGAGGCTTGGAACCTGATCCCCATGGACCCCAGTGACTTTCAGATCTCTTATCCCAAAAATTCGCTCTAAAATCTTCGATTTTTACCAAAAAAATCGCCAAAATTCCAATTTTTCTCAGATTTTCACGGGGGTTTTTCCCAAAATCTCGGTTTTTCTCCCCAAATCTCAGTGGGGGAGGCTCGGAACCTGATCCCCACGGACCCCAATGACTTTCAGATCTCTTATCCCAAAATTCGCTCTAAAATCTTCGATTTTTACCAAAAAAATCGCCAAAATTCCATATTTTTTCCGATTTTTTTGGGGTTTTTTCCCAAAATCTCCATTTTTCTCCCCAAATCTCAGTGGGGGAGGCTCGGAACCTGATCCCCATGGACCCCAACGGGCTGTCTGACCCCTGATCCCCCAAATTCCACCCAAAAACTCTGAAAATTCTGAATTTTTACCCAAAAAATCGCCAAAATTCCAATTTTTCTCAGATTTTCACGGGGTTTTTTCCCAAAATCTCCATTTTTCTCCCCAAATCTCAGTGGGGGAGGCTCGGAACCTGATCCCCATGGACCCCAATGACTTTCAGATCTCTTCTCCCAAAAATTCGCTCTAAAATCTTCGATTTTTACCCAAAAAATCGCCAAAATTCCATATTTTTTCCGATTTTTTTCGGGTTTTTTTTGTTTTTTTCCCAAAATCTCGGTTTTTCTCCCCAAATGTCAGTGGGGGAGGCTTGGAACCTGATCCCCATGGACCCCAACGGGCTGTCTGACCCCTGACCCCCCAAATTCCACCCAAAAACTCTGAAAATTCTGTGTTTTTACCCAAAAAATCACCAAAATTTCAGATTTTTTTGGGTTTTTTTCCCAAAATCTCGGTTTTTCTCCCCAAATCTCAGTGGGGGAGGCTCGGAACCTGATCCCCATGGACCCCAGTGACTTTCAGATCTCTTATCCCAAAAATTCGCTCTAAAATCTTCGATTTTTACCCAAAAAATCGCCAAAATTCCATATTTTTTCCGATTTTTTTCGGGTTTTTTTTTGTTTTTTTCCCAAAATCTCGGTTTTTCTCCCCAAATCTCAGTGGGGGAGGCTCGGAACCTGATCCCCATGGACCCCAACGGGCTGTCTGACCCCTACGTGAAGCTGAAGCTGATCCCTGACCCCAAGAACGTCTCCAAGCAGAAAACGCGGACGGTGAAGGCAACGCTGAACCCTGTGTGGAACGAGGCCTTCCTCTTGTGAGAAATTGGGGGAAAAACGGGGAAAATGGGAAAAAAAAAATTGGGAAATAATTGGGAAAATATGGGGGAAAAAATGGGGAAAATGGGCAAAAAAATCAGGGAGAAAATGGGGGAAAATTGAGTTTAAAATGGGGAAAATGGGAAAAAAAATCAGGGAGAAAATGGGGGAAAATTGAGTTTAAAATGGGGAAAATGGGAAAAAAAATCAGGGAGAAAATGGGGAAAATGGGAAAAAAAATCAGGGAGAAAATGGGGGAAAATTGGGGAAAAAATGGGGAAAAAATGGGGAAAATGGGAAAAAAAATCAGGGAGAAGATGGGGGAAAATTGGGGAAAAAATGGAGAAGAAAAGGGAAAAAATGGGGCAAAAATGGGGGAAAATTGAGTTAAAAATGGGGGAAAAATGGGGGGAAAACCAGGGAAGAAAAGGTGAAAAAAAGGTGAAAAAATGGGGGAAAAAAGGTGGAAAAAATTGGGGGAGAAGTGGGGGGAAAATGGGTAAAAATTGGGGGGAAAAATGAGGAAAAAAAGAGGGAAAATGAGGGAAAAAATGGAGGAAAAAATGGGGGGAAAAGGAGGAAAAAATGAGGGGGAAAAGAGTTAAAAATAGGGGAAAAAAAGAGTTTAAAGTGGGGAAAAAATGAGTTAAAAATGAGGTTTAAATGAGTTTAAAATGGGAAAAAGTGATTGGGAATGGGAGGGGATTGAGGTGAAGGTGACACTGAACCCTGTGTGGAACGAGGCCTTCCTCTTGTGAGAAATTGGGGAAAAATGGGGAAAATGGGAAAAAAATCAGAGAGAAAATGGGGAAAAATTGAATTTAAAATGGGGAAAATGGGCAAAAAAATCAGGGAGAAAATGGGGGAAAATTGGGGAAAAAATGGGGGAAAAAATGGAGAAAAAAACAGGGAAGGAAGGGGGGAAAATGGGGGGAAAATTGACTTTTAAATGGGGAAAAAATGGGGGAAAATTGAGTTTAAAAATGGGGAAAAAAGAGTTTAAAGTGGGGAAAAAATGAGTTAAAAATGAGGTTTAAATGAGTTAAAAATGGGAAAAAAGTAATTGGGAATGGGAGGGGATTGAGGTGAAGGCGACGCTGAACCCTGTGTGGAACGAGGCCTTCCTCTTGTGAGAAATTGGGGAAAAAAATGGGGAAATGGGAAAAAATAATTGGGAATGAGGGGGGGAAATGAGGGGAAAAGGGGAAAAAAATGGGGAAAAAATGGGGAAGAAATGGGGGAAAAACAAGGAGAAAATGGGGGAAAATGGGAAAAAATGGTGGAAAAATGAGGGGAAATGGGGGAAAACCAAAGGGGGAAAATGGGGAAAAAATGGGGGGAAAAATGGGGAAAATGGGAAAAAATTATTGGGAAAATGGGAAAAAATCATTGGGAATGAGGGCGGAAAAATGGGGAAAAAACAGGGGGAAAAAAGGGGGAAAAAAGTGGAAAAATTGGGTGAAAATGGGAAAAAAGAGGAAAAAATTGGGGGAAATTGGGGAAAAAAAGGGAAGATAGAGGAAAATTGGAAAAAAATTGGGGAAAATTGGGGGGCAATGGAGAAAAATCATTAAAAAATTGGGAAAATATCGGGGAAAATCATTTAAAAAATCAGGAAAATCAGGGAAAAAAAGGGGGGGAATCAGGAAAAGAATCAGGAAAAAAATTAGGAAAAAATCGGGAAAAAACATAAAAAATCATGGAAAATCAGAAAAAAATCAGGAAAAAATCAGGAAAAATGGGGAAAATCAGAAAAAAATGGGGAAAATAAAAAAAAAAGTCCTGAAATTCCCAAAATTGCCAAATTTGGATGAATTTTCCAGCACTCTTCACCCCGGGGACTCGGAGCGTCGGCTCTCGGTGGAGGTTTGGGGAAAAAAAGGGGAAAGAAACGATGAAAATCAGGGAAAATTTGGAAAAATAATCCGAAAAAAATAGGGAAAAAATCGGGAAAAATCAGAGAAAATTGAGGGAAATAAGGGGAAACAAATCACGAAAAATTGGGGGAAATCGGGGGAAAATTATGGAAAATCAGAAAAAAAATCGGTAAAAATCAGGGAAAAAAATTGATAAAAAATCAGGGAAAAAATAAGGGAAAATCAGAAAAAAATTGGGGAAAAATGGGGAAAATCAGGGAAAAAATTCTCCGATGTCTGGGAATTCCCAAAATTCCCAAAAATTGCCAAATTTTGATGAATTTTCCAGCACTCTCCGTCCCGGGGACTCGGAGCGTCGGCTCTCGGTGGAGGTTTGGGATTGGGACCGAACGTCTCGGAACGACTTCATGGGAGCCATGAGCTTCGGGGTGGCCGAGCTGCTCAAGGGACACGTGGATGGATGGTAAAAATGGAATTTTGGGAAAATTTGGGATTTTGGGAATTTTTGGGAAAAATTCCGGAGAAAATCGGTGAAATTTGGGGGTTTTAGGGCCATTTTAAGGCCATTTAAAGGTGATTTTAAGTGGATTTTTAGAGGATTTTGGGAGGGTTTTGAGGGATTTTGAGAAAATTTCAGAATCCTGGGAAAATTTGGGAATAACTGGGTGAAATTTGGGAATTTTGGGGAAAAATTCCGGAGAAATTTGGTGAAATTTGGACATTTTGAAGGGATTTTAAGGAGATTTTAAGGGGATTTGGAAGGGGAATTTGGGAGGTTTTGAGGGCGATTTTAAGGGGAATTTCGGGGAAAATTGGGAAAAATTCTGGAAAAATTGGGGAAGATTTGAGAAAAATTGAGAAAAATTCAGTGAAATGTGGGTAAAATTGGGTGAAATTTGGGGATTTTGGGGAATTTTGGGGAGGATTTCATGGGAGCCATGAGCTTCGGGGTGGCCGAGCTGCTCAAGGGACACGTGGACGGATGGTAAAAATGGAATTTTGGGAAAATTTTGGATTTTGGGAAAATCTGGGAAAAATTCCAGAGAAATTCGGTGAAAATCAGTGTATTTTGGGTGTTTTAGGGACATTTTAAGGGAATTTTAAGGTGATTTTAAGAGGATTTTTAGAGAATTTTGGGAGAGTTTTTGAGGGATTTGGGGTAAATTTGGGAATTCTGGGAAAATTTGGGGAAAAACTGGGTGAAATTTGGGAATTTTGGGGAATTTTGGGGAGGATTTCATGGGAGCCATGAGCTTCGGGGTGGCCGAGCTGCTCAAGGGACACGTGGATGGATGGTAAAAATGACCTATCCTAACT
>JAXCHO010000779.1:0-22549 GCA_036630365.1 Acanthiza pusilla
TTTGCTTTGATCTTCCCGTTCCAACTGCAAACTCTTATTTGCACCACACTCTAACGGCAACACCAACGCCTTTGCCCAAATAATTCTTTTCTCTCCTCACAAGAATCTGGCTACAAACTTGAGAACATCTGGCAAAAGCAGAGCTCACAAAGATGCCAACTGAGAAAGCTCTAGCTGCCGACAACTTCAACTGCACCCGTCGAGGTACCAGCACACACCCTGCTATCGGCCCTTTTCCTTCTCAGCGCCATGGTCCAGCACCATGAAGGGGAGCTGCTCCAATTTCCTTTGGTTTTGCAGCCGAAACACCGTGCAGCCAGCTGTGAAATGATTCCTCTTCCTTCTCCGCTAGATGTAGCTTCACATTCGTTCAGTGTCCAAGGGACAGGATTCACCACGGAGCTTCTCCACGAACTGCTGCTCGCACACGAGTGGGGCCGGGCCAGAAAAGAGCTTGGCTTTTGCCTGCACTCTGTCAGCGCTCATATGGAATCAACCACACGATGGCACTCTCGACTTGCTTTTAAAGGTATCGCGCTGTGTCCAGCTCGGAAGCCTCCCAATTCCACAGCCAAGTTGGAAAGGTGCCTGCTCTCAACTCGACTGTCAGCCCCAAAAGATTGCTTTGATCTTCCCCTTCCAACTGCAAACTCTTATTTGCACCACACTCTAGTGGCCTTTGCCTTAAAAATTCTTTTCACTCTCACAAGAATCTGGCTACAAACTTGAGAACATCTGGCAAAAGCAGAGCTCACAAAGATGCCAGCTGAGAAAGCTCTAGCTGCCGACAACTTCAACTGCACCCGTCGAGGTACCAGCACACACCCTGCTATCGGCCCTTTCCTTCTCAGCTCTTGCTACCATCCTAACCCTGCAGTCTCACTGAGTCTGCATCCAGTCAGGTCCAGCACCATGGAGGGGAGCTGCTCCCACATGAACGGGACCAGGACAAAAAGCTCAACAGCCTGGCGTTTGCATTCCCACTGACAGTTCAACAGCACTAAGCCAGAGAACTGCCTATGGGCAAAAGTCTTAAAATTCACTAAGACCAACCAATGTACACATGCAAAGTTGTTTCCTTTGCAAAAGAGAGGAATTAGAAGCCCATCTCCAATGAAATGGCATCCCCTCCTCCAAAATACAGAACATCCAGGGACTGATCCCATGCAAAGGTGCCAGAACACTGTTCCTCAGCATTACCTAGGCTGCTAGGTAGGCTACCCACCAAGACTGAGCAGAGCGGTTTACCTTGTCCAAAAGACGGTGTTGCCAGAATTTCAGAAGGCCACTTCTGAGACGCGGAAACCACCTGCCAAACTGAATCTTTCAAGAGGCCACCTTCCAAAGATGGATTCCATGTCCGTAAAGTGTACAAACTGAAGCAATGCTTCCACACCAGATATGTCAGGACAGAAAGCAGCTGGTGCCCCGGACCTCCACTAGGCAGCTTCTTCTCTGCGCCTCCAGCGCTGGGGTTGCGTGCTTTCCTTCCCATGAAAAAGCCTTGCCATTCTCCTTCAGGAGCTTACCAAGCCAAAGTTGCATAGCACCTCCAGTATTGCATACGTCCAACAATTACTCCTACCCAGAAGGGGCCAGGAGAGAAATGTCTTGCTGGACTGTACCTCCCCATGGTACCTTTCCTTCTGCTCCACTGACACTGGCACTATGGCCTTTGCTTCTCAAGGAAAGGCACTCCGAGTCTTTTGGCTGGGACTTGCCTTCTCTACCTTGCCCAGTTTTTCCTAGCCTCCTCTTGCTTTGCTTGCCTTTCTTGCATCTGCCTTCCCTTGCCCTGCCTACATCGTCCTTGCTTTGCTTTGCCTTGCCTACCACTCTTTACCTTGCCTTCCATGCAGGCAAGGCAACACAAGGCAAGTGTAGGCAATTGGAGGCAAGTCAAGGGGGAGGTAGACAAGGCCAGAGCAGTGAGGGGAAAGCAAATGGAGTGGTAGGCAAGAGAAGGTCCAGAAGTTAGAGGCAAGGCTAGGCATAAGAAGGTAAGCCCAGTGATGGGTAGGCCAGGCAGAAACAGGAAGGAGTAGGCAAAGCAAGGCCGTGGAGGAAAGCTGTAGCCAGGTGGGGCATGGGCACAGAAGAGAACTCAAAGCCATGGAGGTTTAGCAGGGCAAGAAGAGGAAACTCTTGGGTTGCCAAGGCAAGGCAGCTGCTGGTAGACAAAAGCGGCCAGGAAACACTGACTTGACTGGTCTTGCTCTCACCTGTGCCAGCTCTAATCTGCACCTAAAACACTGGGGCTACCTGCTTTCCTTCCAATGCAGAAGAACTGTCATCTTGGTCCAGAGCTCAGAAGACAAATGTGGATTGCCAGTCCAAAATCCTGTACATGCAAGAATTGATGCCAGAAAAAAGCTGCTGGGACAGACGGGTTTGGCTCCTATGGGCTTCCTCTTCCATGCTCCTGAAACGCTGCGGGTATGTGAAGGCCTTGAAGGCTTCCTGAGGGAAGCAGGCAGGGCAAGGCAAGTTGAAGAAATGCCACGAAAAGAGGGGTCTTGAATTCCAGGTGGGGGAGGGGTGAGCAAGGTCCTGCAAGGCAAGTGAAGGCTTTGAGGGCAACAGAAGGCAACTGCTGCATTTACAGGGCAAGGCAAGGCAAGGGAGAGATAAGCAAGACAATGAGAGTTCTAGAAAAAGAAGGGAAGGGAAGGCAAGGCTGGGCCTGGACAAATGGGTGGGGAAGTCAAGGTGGGGATGGCTGAGCAAATCAGTGCAGGGCAGTGGAGGGATGGAAGAGCGGGAATGGTCACTTAAGTTCATACAACATAACCTGTCAAATTCTTTGCACCCATGCCCACGCAGTAAAAGCAAAAAATCAATTGCTGCTTGATTTTGGAATATAGCATGTCTAATGCTGTCTACATCAATTAACGAGTCAGCTATCGCTATGCTGGTAGCATTACTAAACTTGGCCAACCAACAGCCAGGTTTGTTCAGGCTCCTGAGGCCTTGTGCACTTGCAAGCCCAGGAGCCGATGAAGAGGCAGTGATTATCTTGGCAGTGTTCCAGAACTCAGCTGTATCTCTGCAGGCAGAAGTAAAAGCATGTATGCTGTGAGTATGAGAGTGGTGAGTTCAGTTTTGTTGGCTCCATAGTGCAATTGTCATCTTTAGAGAAAAGAGGGTTACTTCCCCCAAAGTAGATGGACCACCTTTAATTGCCATTGGCACTCTGGTCCATGCTCAGTCCGCACAGATTAAGAAAATGCCCTGCGGGAGTTGCATATGCATACTAAAACTCAAGGTTAGTTTTAGTTTGTGATTGAATTACACCGGTGTGAAACACTTGGGTAGCATGGTGTTGTGGCATTGACCCACCAAGCCATAGGCTATTCCTTGTGCTGAGAAATGTGAAGGTGGTACAGCTATGTGCATTCAAGGTGCCTAAAATCTGCAGTTCCTGTGGGGGTAAAGCAGGGAATTTCCCACGGGGAGACAATGTATCCGGGCAGGCTGAGGGTGAGGCCTATACTAGGCCTAACTCCATGTTTGTTATCTGCAGAAGCTGTTTGGAAATCGAATATAATTAGCTCACGATCCTCTACTGTAAAAACATGTAGCGTGGTGCCAGCTTTACCTGTCTGCCTATACAGCTTTAATAAGACAATTTAAATGCAATTGTTTTTGCCATGTAGACACATGTGCTTTACATCTCAAACCGTTTGTAATTATTTTTACAGAAAGCTGTCCTACCATCAGCAAGTTAAGCAGGTCTTAAATGCAATTTTCCAAGAACGTGCAGTGCTATCATCCCTGTGAGTAAAGCTGCATCTCGAAAACATCTTAATAAACTTACATTTATCTTAGAGGAGTGAACAGGCATTTTCCACATGACTGTAAATCTGACACACTTTAGATTTATTTCTTGATATTATTCGCAAATGTTTAACTGCTGTATGATGAATTTTCAGTAGTTTCTTGTGCGAAGAAAGTCAAAATAAGTTAAATTCTGCTGTATCTAAAACTCTTAAGGTATACTCTTAATCTTGTATCTAATTTTAGTAAATTTAAAGTTAAAAGAATGCAAAGGCATTCAGAGTGACTACCTCACTGACTTCAAAGGACTATTTTTCTTTCCATAGGTATACCTTAATCAGTATCTGTGTGCGTACAAGTGTGAAAGTGCTGCAGCAAATGTACTAAGAATGTTGTTTGAGTCTTTTATGTCTTTTGAGTTTATAAGTCAGACCTGTCAACTTTAAGTTGATCAAAATTTATGTAAAGTCTGTTGGTTTTCAGTTTGATTAAGAAGTTGAATTTTGGTAACCTCTGAAAGAAAGAAAAGAGAAAACAGACGCTTGTAGTCGAGTGAAGAAAATTTCCATGTTTGTGAGTGGTGGTGTTGTTTAGTGAATTTGTAACAGCTGGCAGAGGGGTGTAACTTGCTGCCTCAGAGCCAGAACTGGCTGAGTAGAATCCTGAGGCCAATTCTGTAAAGCATTTTGTGGCCTAAGAGTCAGTTAGCCCCGTAATAACTTTAACAAAGGCAAGTTTAATTTTGTTTTCCTGTACATGTGTGTGAATTGTCTCTGTTAATTTGTATTTTATCAGCATGTAAGTCTGGGTAGAGGCACCTATGAGATAGGACTTATTTTTTAAGTGCTTGACATTAATTTTTGCTTTCAATGATGTTAACTTTAAGCTCTGTTAGATTTATCTTAATTTTAAGTGAAGTTAAAGTTTAAGTTCTGTCAAAACATGAAATTCTAGATGTGTTGTTAAAGTAATGATATGAATTTACTAAGCTTTTACAGAGAGCATTACCCAGAAAACATTATTTGATGCTATACATATGTGTCTCTTTGTTCACAGCTATTTGTAATTTGTTTATGGTACCATTGATTATTTAGTTAAAACTAAACCACAACACCGATCTGCAAGAAGTATATTGCTTTAAAGAATTGATATTAATAGAAGCTTGTTTAGAAGATTTAGAGAGACCCTCTCAGGTAAGGCCTGGGCTCTGGCCAAGTCCTGGCCCTAAGCTGATCGGGTACTGAATCTTGAATCCCAGATGTTTCTACCCTAAAACTGCAATTGAGTCATTTTGGCTCACCAATTGGGCTTGGAGAGCTGGAACCCCTTTTCAGGTAAACTTGACAACCTTGCCCGGGAAAGGTCTTCAAGTCTCACCTGTAAAATGGGACTCTCCCGTGATTGTGGACTCTGGGTAGTAGCTAATAGTTAAATGGTTAATGATCTGTATATTTTTAAAGTACTGTTCTCTATCTCTTATGTATTGCACCTGTAGTTGTATCTGTTGCCTTAATTACCTTTGCTCATAATGCAAAACCCACAATTGAGTGTATAATAACAGTCTTGCTCTCACCTGTGCCAGCTCTAATCTGCACCTAAAACACTGGGGCTACCTGCTTTCCTTCCAATGCAGAAGAACTGTCATCTTGGTCCCAGAGCTCAGAAGACAAATGTGGATTGCCAGTCCAAAATCCTGTACATGCAAGAATTGATGCCAGAAAAAAGCTGCTGGGACAGACGGGTTTGGCTCCTATGGGCTTCCTCTTTGCTCCTGAAACGCTGCGGGTATGTGAAGGCCTTGAAGGCTTCCTGAGGGAAGCAGGCAGGGCAAGGCAAGTTGAAGAAATGCCACGAAAAGAGGGGTCTTGAATTCCAGGTGGGGGAGGGGTGAGCAAGGTCCTGCAAGGCAAGTGAAGGCTTTGAGGGCAACAGAAGGCAACTGCTGCATTTACAGGGCAAGGCAAGGCAAGGGAGAGATAAGCAAGACAATGAGAGTTCTAGAAAAAGAAGGGAAGGGAAGGGAAGGCAAGGCTGGGCCTGGACAAATGGGTGGGGAAGTCAAGGTGGGGATGGCTGAGCAAATCAGTGCAGGGCAGTGGAGGGATGGAAGAGCGGGAATGGTCACTTAAGTTCATACAACATAACCTGTCAAATTCTTTGCACCCATGCCCACGCAGTAAAAGCAAAAAATCAATTGCTGCTTGATTTTGGAATATAGCATGTCTAATGCTGT
This sequence comes from Acanthiza pusilla, assembly GCA_036630365.1. Taxonomy (NCBI): domain Eukaryota; kingdom Metazoa; phylum Chordata; class Aves; order Passeriformes; family Acanthizidae; genus Acanthiza; species Acanthiza pusilla. Next base: position 6,011 of record JAXCHO010000779.1, read on the forward strand.
CTACATCAATTAACAAGTCAGCTATCGCTATGCTGGTAGCATTACTAAACTTGGCCAACCAACAGCCAGGTTTGTTCAGGCTCCTGAGGCCTTGTGCACTTGCAAGCCCAGGAGCCGATGAAGAGGCAGTGATTATCTTGGCAGTGTTCCAGAACTCAGCTGTATCTCTGCAGGCAGAAGTAAAAGCATGTATGCTGTGAGTATGAGAGTGGTGAGTTCAGTTTTGTTGGCTCCATAGTGCAATTGTCATCTTTAGAGAAAAGAGGGTTACTTCCCCCAAAGTAGATGGACCACCTTTAATTGCGGCACTTCTGGTGGTCCATGCTCAGTCCGCACAGATTAAGAAAATGCCCTGCGGGAGTTGCATATGTATACTAAAACTCAAGGTTAGTTTTAGTTTGTGATTGAATTACACCGGTGTGAAACACTTGGGTAGCATGGTGTTGTGGCATTGACCCACCAAGCCATAGGGCTATTCCTTGTGCTGAGAAATGTGAAGGTGGTACAGCTATGTGCATTCAAGGTGCCTAAAATCTGCAGTTCCTGTGGGGGTAAAGCAGGGAATTTCCCACGGGGAGACAATGTATCCGGGCAGGCTGAGGAGGCAGGGGTGCTGTTCCATAACTGTGGCAGTTCAGGGGTGGTGAGAAGGACGCCGATCAGACACTTTGTGAATGGCTTCTGAGGCGCAGCAGTGCTAAGGCATAAGGGATCTTGTCCAGTTGCCTTAGCCAGGGTCACCCAGATGTTTTGCTCCAGGGGGTGTATGGGTTGCAGGTATCCTGTTAAATCACAAACAGAAGAGCAGTTACCTCCCCCCTCTTCCTGCTCCCACCCATTACTCCTGCCGACGTAAGTGCGGAGTGGGTACTTGGCACCAGTGCCATTCCCCTGGAACAGTCATAGTAACCACCTTGTTTGCTTCTGCTCCTATCACCTCAAGTGGCGATAAGACCGGGTTTCTGGGGCGTGGTGGGGGGGGGGGGTGGATACCATAGCTTGGCACCTGACAAGCAAGACTATGTGGGACTTTGAATGGATAGGGAGGGCAAAACCCACAGAGAAGACTGATCCTATAGTTCCAGTAGGGAGAATATGGGTAGAAGGAGCTGTGTTTTGAGTGCTTAAAGTGAATGGTCTTTCATTTTTCCAGTGTTTGTAACAGTGCAGCTGGAGAATAACTCATCTGAAATGCTGCCTTTTTCAGCCTAGAAATGAAACTCAAGATCCTTTCAGTATAGGAGATAAGATAAAAGGGGATCTTTACTGGAGCTCCAGGGACAGTTCCAGGAAGAATATCCACAAACGCCCACCCCTCCCCCCGGCTGAATACAGTCTTCTAGGTTTTAGGAAATTAGCATCATTGATCAAAAGCACCAATTCAGAGGACAAGTGGGGATGCAATTCCCCCCAGGTCAAGCCCCTTCTCTGGAGCCCCCCCACCCTTGGTACTAGTTGGACTTGTTGACTAAAATGTGTCTTGAAGATCTTGTTGTCAGGCTTGGTTCCCAGGAAGAAGCAAGACAGGAGAGGGGCCTTGTGCCCTCCAGGGCTTGGAGCTCTGCAATGAGTTTGGTCTTTCTGGCTGGGGAAAAACTACTGGCAAGGTCACAAATACAGAAAAGTAAAAAGGCAAAAATCACTTTGGCATCAGAAGCAAAGGTAAAATTAATGTAAAAAGCAAGCTAAGATACATCTGAAAACTTCTCTGCTTTCTTCATCTTCCCCTTATGCAAAGAGGCTTTTGATTTGCAGGATTTTCATTTTATCCAAAGGCATTCATTCCATAGGTGCCAAAACCATCCCACAATGATAAGTGAAATATAGTCAGTAGGGACAATAGGGACTGGCATCCACCGCAAAGGAGAGGAAAGATCATTTCCAGAACACTAGTTTTATTTAACTGTGGTGAAAAGTGGGAGCTGAGTTTTGTTTAGAATTAGCCAGAAGAAGCTCTTAATTATTCTCTGCTGCTGCTGCTCTTATACCTTTTCATAATTACTGTGGCACATTAAGATTGGCTGCTAGCAAACAATGACAAGGCTGTCTAACAAACAATGGCAATTCAAGCAATAATACAATGAGCTATACTGATGCCTTCAGGTATTTCTAGTTTTTTACTCTTCATGTAGCTGTAACTTGCTGTAGTTCTGTGCTTCTTACAAAGTGCTAAAATCCCTGTTCCCAGCACCTTTAGCCAAAACAAGACTCTCTGAGTACAGATTCAAGGACATATTCATTGCCTTAGGGCTTGAAAATATGTAAACAACTGTGAGATGGGGGGAGCAGGCCTGGGGTGGTTAACATCATCACCTGAGGGTACGATTGGAGAATTAAGGGCCAATATGCTAATGAAACAGAACTTATAAAAGGTGAAGAGCTCGTGGACTCGGGGTCCATTTTGGGTGTCGTCCCCGACAGGGGACTTTGTTTGCCTGAATCTACCTTTAAGGCCTCTGCAGGCCTTAAATAAATTGTCTGCTTTTTATACTCCTAATTTGTCTTGGCCTCTGTTTCAGGTAGCCTGTCTTTTAGGCTACAATACAAGCAAAAGTAGAGTTGGTTACAAAAACCGGATGTGCTAGGAAGGCCGGAAGTTGGTATGACAGAGTTAAAAATTGGATGTGCTAGGGAGACCGGAAGTTTTAACCACAGAGTTAAAACTGCAGGTGCTAGGAAGACCGGAAGTTTTGTATCATAGAGTTGAATCGGAGTGTGCTAGGGAGACCGGAAGTTTTAATCACAGAGTTGAAACTGAAGGTGCTAGGAAAACCGGAAGGAGGAAGTGGAGTCAAGCAAGAAAGTTTTCTTCATTCTCTTTTCTTCATTATCTCGTGGACATGCACAACAAGCACAGGACCAAATATGGCAGGGCCTTTGACATGAATTCAGTCGCAGACACAAGCAGTAAGCAGGTCTAGGGTAGGGAATGGGCATGAAAGGGAATGCACAGCAATGGTGGTTTAGCAAGGCAAGACAGGTGAGGTTCATAGATTGCTGGCAGGCGGAAGTGGCCAGGAAAGACTGATTTGACTGGCCTTGCTCTCACCTGCACCATCTCTAATCTGCACCTAAAACACTGGGGCTACCTGCTTTCCTTCCAATGCAGAAGAACTGTCATTTTGGTTCCGGAGCCCAGAAGACAAATGTGGATTGCCTGTCCAAAATTCCATACATGCAAGAATTGATGCCAGGCAAAAGCTGCTGGGACAGACAGGTCTGGCTTCACGTGACCTCCTATGGGCTTCCTCTTCCATGCTCCTGAAACACTGTGGGTATGTGAAGGCCTTGAAGGCTTCCTGAGGGAAGCAGGCAGGGCAAGGCAAGTTGAAGAATTGTCACGAAAAGAAGGGTCTTGAATTCCAGGTGGGGGAGGGGTGAGCAAGGTCCTGCAAGGCAAGTGAGGGCTTTGAGGGCAACAGAAGGCAACTGCTGTGTTTACAGGGCAAGGCAAGGCAAGGGGGAGGTAGGCAAGGCAATGAGAGTCCCAGAAGGAGAAGGGAAGGGAAGGCTGGGCCTGGACAAATGGGTGGGGAAGTCAAGGTGGGGATGGCCGAGCAAGTCAGTGCAGGGCAGTGGAGGGATGGAAGAGCGGGAATGGTCACTTAAGTTCATACAACATAACCTGTCAAATTCTTTGCACCCATGCCCACGCAGTAAAAGCAAAAAATCAATTGCTGCTTGATTTTGGAATATAGCATGTCTAATGCTGTCTACATCAATTAACGAGTCAGCTATCGCTATGCTGGTAGCATTACTAAACTTGGCCAACCAACAGCCAGGTTTGTTCAGGCTCCTGAGGCCTTGTGCACTTGCAAGCCCAGGAGCCGATGAAGAGGCAGTGATTATCTTGGCAGTGTTCCAGAACTCAGCTGTATCTCTGCAGGCAGAAGTAAAAGCATGTATGCTGTGAGTATGAGAGTGGTGAGTTCAGTTTTGTTGGCTCCATAGTGCAATTGTCATCTTTAGAGAAAAGAGGGTTACTTTCCCCAAAGTAGATGTATTAGAGTAATATTGTCCTGGTTTCCTTCTGCAATGATGTAGCCAGACTCTCTGCATCCATTTTCAAAGCATGTGGGTTTATTTCTTGAGTAGATGAGGTAGGGAAGTGGGACCGACCACGTGGCGGCTTCTCGCAGCTCCGTGGTGATCCCACATGGTAAGAGGGGAGAGGGAAGTTGCAAGCAGGGAGTGAAAAATGCAGTCTGAGCAAAATTTGCTTTGTTCGCTTAGTTAACAGGTTTCCTGATGAATATGCTAATTTCTACTAACCAATTTAGGAGGAGATACAAGTTCTACGTCATTTGTGTATAGCCTATGAGAGTTCTCAGATTACCATAGCAGCTCCAGGTTTAGATCTTTGCAAAGCTGGTTTTTCCAGTTTGTATTTCAATCAGCTGGTATGCTTATTTTTTCTCTAGCTCAAACTCAGTTTTTAATTCTATTCTTTCTTTTGCTGAGTAATAATATGTAGGAGAGCTTTCTGCTCCTTCTCCAACATCTCCCCCGTTTTGATGAACTACTAAGATATAAGCTTTTTTACACATTGAAGTATACAGGGAATTGCTATTAACACTACAATTATTACTATAAACACAATTAAACTTATTTTAAAGAGTTCCTTTAGCCAAGATATGAAGTTCTAGTCATGAAACAAATTGTTTAGCTAAGATGGGTCATTTACTGTAATTTGGTTGGCTAAATTTCTTAAGTTTTGTAGTTGTTTATGAATGGATACAGTATAATTAGATAATATTATATAATACAATTTTTTAAAAAAAATTTTACAGTTATGTTTATATGGTAATGGAAGAGAATTAATGTTTTAATTAAACAAGTTGTAAGGGGTTTGTTAGGGCTTTGTGTTGTATTAGAGTTTGTAAACTTGGCTAAAGTAATTCAGGCTTTTTTGTCATTGATTTGAATTACAAGTAAAACTTTATTATAACAATTAATACAAAGAAAAAAAATCATAACATATATTCATGTAAATTATAAAGTTCATTTTGTTTTTGGGCTGTCTTTTTTGACAGATTACTTTTTCTTGTTGGTTTTGCTAGCTCAGCTGTGGGTTTTTGCTTCTCGTGTTTTTGTTTTTTTTTTTTTTCTTTTTTCTTTTTTTTTTTTTTCTTTTTTCTGCGACTGCTTGCTGATGTGACAGGATTTCTCATACTTTTGCTGGAATTTCTTCGAGCTTTGTACCTGTGAAAACAAAAGAAAATGCCTTCTCCCAAGTTACAAGACCTGTATGGTTTTTGTATTTGTTTTGATTTTAAATTTTTAATCAAATTTGGGGGGTTGTATTTCAATTTTGCTTTTTAGGTGGTTAGGAAATATTAGTATATGAAGGGGTCAGGTCCCTCTGGAAAGCTTTTTTGAAAATTACAGACATGCAAAGCTTTATGTCGCTTTCTTTGAGGTGTAACCTGGGATTCTCCCCCTCTCTGTTGATATAAAAGGGTTTGTAAAATTTGGTATATATTTTTTGTATTATTTTTTGATTTGTGGGGGAGTAAGAAATATTGAATGGTCGGGGAGAAGTGGAATTATTTAAGGATATAGGTGATATTTGTAAAGGATACAGAGGAATATTATTAGGTTTGAATTGTTGGAAATTGTCTGTGTTAAAGTATTTGTTATGTTAGACGGTGTTGTCTTTTGTTGTAGGTGGGTCGGTGAGGAGAAAGAAGCGTCAGGTGGTGCTCGGGGCGTGAATGGCTTTGTAGATAGCAGCGGTGGGAGGTCGGTGCTGTTTGGATGGCGGCGAGGAAGTTGGAAAAAGTTTGGTGGGGTGCATGGAAAAGTTGTCGGCGAAGATAGGGGTGCTGGACGGAACCGGATTTTCGACGGTGTTTTGGGATACGGTCGTGGTGTGCTGAACACGGGGTGGATCGTTGCAGAGACGGGATGGCTCGTCTGTGTCGGGATAGGCGGCGGCGGTGGTGCTTCGTTGTCGTGGAGCCGTGGGGGAGGGATGGGTGGTGTCAAGCGGCGAATGCCGCCGGAGGCGGCAGGGGAGGTCGGGACGGGCACGGTGGCTTGTGCGGGAATGCGAACGAGAAAACAGGGACTCGTGGAGGAGGAGGGAGGGGCTGCCGCAGGCGGAAGGGGAGTGTTTCTGCGCTGCCCCGGGACGGGGGTTGGGTCGCTCGCCCGCGCCATGGTGGAGCCGTGGACCGCGCCGGCTCCAGCACGGGGAGGCGGCGAAGGGAGTGTCCGTGCCGCCGGAACGGGCAGCAGGACACGCGGGGGGGGGGGGGGGGGGGAGGGGGGGAAAGAGGCGCGCTCGGAGGCGGCAGGGGCGGACTGCAGGGGGGGGGAGGGGGGGAGGGAAAGAGGCGCGCTCGGAGGCGGCAGGGGCGGACTGCGGGGGGGGGAGGGGGGGAGGGAAGGGGAAGGGACAGGGGAGCCAGACTCTCTGCATCCATTTTCAAAGCATGTGGGTTTATTTCTTGAGTAGATGAGGTAGGGAAGTGGGACCGACCACGTGGCGGCTTCTCGCAGCTCCGTGGTGATCCCACATGGTAAGAGGGGAGAGGGAAGTTGCAAGCAGGGAGTGAAAAATGCAGTCTTAGCAAAATTTGCTTTGTTCGCTTAGTTAACAGGTTTCCTGATGAATATGCTAATTTCTACTAACCAATTTAGGAGGAGATACAAGTTCTACGTCATTTGTGTATAGCCTATGAGAGTTCTCAGATTACCATAGCAGCTCCAGGTTTAGATCTTTGCAAAGCTGGTTTTTCCAGTTTGTATTTCAATCAGCTGGTATGCTTATTTTTTCTCTAGCTCAAACTCAGTTTTTAATTCTATTCTTTCTTTTGCTGAGTAATAATATGTAGGAGAGCTTTCTGCTCCTTCTCCAACATAGATGGACCACCTTTAATTGCCATTGGCACTCTGGTCCATGCTCAGTCCGCACAGATTAAGAAAATGCCCTGCGGGAGTTGCATATGTATACTAAAACTCCAGGTTAGTTTTAGTTTGTGATTGAATTACACCGGTGTGAAACACTTGGGTAGCATGGTGTTGTGGCATTGACCCACCAAGCCATAGGGCTATTCCTTGTGCTGAGAAATGTGAAGGTGGTACAGCTATGTGCATTCAAGGTGCCTAAAATCTGCAGTTCCTGTGGGGGTAAAGCAGGGAATTTCCCACGGGGAGACAATGTATCCGGGCAGGCTGAGGAGGCAGGGGTGCTGTTCCATAACTGTGGCAGTTCAGGGGTGGTGAGAAGGATGCCGATCAGACACTTTGTGAATGGCTTCTGAGGCGCAGCAGTGCTAAGGCATAAGGGATCTTGTCCAGTTGCCTTAGCCAGGGTCACCCAGATGTTTTGCTCCAGGGGGTGTATGGGTTGCAGGTATCCTGTTAAATCACAAACAGAAGAGCAGTTACCTCCCCCCTCTTCCTGCTCCCACCCATTACTCCTGCCGACGTAAGTGCGGAGTGGGTACTTGGCACCAGTGCCATTCCCCTGGAACAGTCATAGTAACCACCTTGTTTGCTTCTGCTCCTATCACCTCAAGTGGCGATAAGACCGGGTTTCTGGGGCGTGGTGGGGGGGGGGGGGGGGGTGGATACCATAGCTTGGCACCTGACAAGCAAGACTATGTGGGACTTTGAATGGATAGGGAGGGCAAAACCCACAGAGAAGACTGATCCTATAGTTCCAGTAGGGAGAATATGGGTAGAAGGAGCTGTGTTTTGAGTGCTTAAAGTGAACGGTCTTTCATTTTTCCAGTGTTTGTAACAGTGCAGCTGGAGAATAACTCATCTGAAATGCTGCCTTTTTCAGCCTAGAAATGAAACTCAAGATCCTTTCAGTATAGGAGATAAGATAAAAGGGGATCTTTACTGGAGCTCCAGGGACAGTTCCAGGAAGAATATCCACAAAAGCCCACCCCTCCCCCCGGCTGAATACAGTCTTCTAGGTTTTAGGAAATTAGCATCATTGATCAAAAGCACCAATTCAGAGGAGAAGTGGGGATGCAATTCCCCCCAGGTCAAGCCCCTTCTCTGGAGCCCCCCCACCCTTGGTACTAGTTGGACTTGTTGACTAAAATGTGTCTTGAAGATCTTGTTGTCAGGCTTGGTTCCCAGGAAGAAGCAAGACAGGAGAGGGGCCTTGTGCCCTCCAGGGCTTGGAGCTCTGCAATGAGTTTGGTCTTTCTGGCTGGGGAAAAACTACTGGCAAGGTCACAAATACAGAAAAGTAAAAAGGCAAAAATCACTTTGGCATCAGAAGCAAAGGTAAAATTAATGTAAAAAGCAAGCTAAGATACATCTGAAAACTTCTCTGCTTTCTTCATCTTCCCCTTATGCAAAGAGGCTTTTGATTTGCAGGATTTTCATTTTATCCAAAGGCATTCATTCCATAGGTGCCAAAACCATCCCACAATGATAAGTGAAATATAGTCAGTAGGGACAATAGGGACTGGCATCCACCGCAAAGGAGAGGAAAGATCATTTCCAGAACAATAGTTTTATTTAACTGTGGTGAAAAGTGGGAGCTGAGTTTTGTTTAGAATTAGCCAGAAGAAGCTCTTAATTATTCTCTGCTGCTGCTGCTCTTATACCTTTTCATAATTACTGTGGCACATTAAGATTGGCTGCTAGCAAACAATGACAAGGCTGTCTAACAAACAATGGCAATTCAAGCAATAATACAATGAGCTATACTGATGCCTTCAGGTATTTCTAGTTTTTTACTCTTCATGTAGCTGTAACTTGCTGTAGTTCTGTGCTTCTTACAAAGTGCTAAAATCCCCTGTTCCCAGCACCTTTAGCCAAAACAAGACTCTCTGAGTACAGATTCAAGGACATATTCATTGCCTTAGGGCTTGAAAATATGTAAACAACTGTGAGATGGGGGGAGCAGGCCTGGGGTGGTTAACATCATCACCTGAGGGTACGATTGGAGAATTAAGGGCCAATATGCTAATGAAACAGAACTTATAAAAGGTGAAGAGCTCGTGACTCGGGGTCCATTTTGGGTGTCGTCCCCGACAGGGGACTTTGTTTGCCTGAATCTACCTTTAAGGCCTCTGCAGGCCTTAAATAAATTGTCTGCTTTTTATACTCCTAATTTGTCTTGGCCTCTGTTTCAGGTAGCCTGTCTTTTAGGCTACAGTTTTTGGCACCCCAGCCGGGTCAAGGAAGGTCTCTACAAACCCCTCTGGGCCCAGTGCAACACCTGCATTATCACTCTGTCAACATCTACCGGGGCGGTGGCAGCCTAGAAGGTATCAGAGACCAAGGACCCTACAGAGGCACGTGAGTAGATGTATAAAGAGTACTTTTGTGATACAATTTGTGTAGAAGGAGACGTCCTTCTGAGAGAGGGCTAGGGCTAGCACTACAGTAGTGTTATAGGTTAGAGACAAAAACCAGGCCAATTAAAATAATTTGATTTATTGAGCAAGCTACAACAAGCAAAACAGCGCTGGGCGACCGTGGAGACCCTGCTCCGCCAACGGTTCGCCACTCGCCCCCCCTAATCCCTCAAGTTTTATAGTCTCTTTGACCTGGTATCCGGGAGTACTCTGCGTCTGCGCGGGCTGTTACTATGGGGTCTTCTTCTTCTGCCTTCTGGTGGTCGTGAGGCCGAAGACCGACGTCTTCCTCGGAGGGGCTCATCTCAGGGGGGCTCATACATCGCTTACTTCACTGGGTACAGGTCATCCTGACCTGACTTCGTTATCTGTTCCCTCTGTTCTTGCTTAGACATCTGTTTTTCTTGGCCTTGCTTAGCTTTTTGTTAGATAAAACTTGTGAGCTTTCTGACTCAATTTTAACCATTTATTCCCTGTGTGATAAACGAGGTTAACTCTCCTGTTGAAATTTAAAAGTTTAATAAAGAACAATAGGGGATCCAGTCAAGCAGGCAGTGTGGTTAGTAAAGGAAAGTCTTTTAAACTACCTCTACCAGTTATTTTACTATTATATCGAAATCTAGTTAATAACAGAAATTAAAACATTGGTTATATACCTCTATTCTTTATGACAAGACTACTTATATAAACAGAATAAAACCATACACACAATGAATATCTGCAAAAAGCCAACACTATATTACTACGTATTTACCACACCTGGCTTAAGCAAGATTTGATTAACAAACACACACGGTTATTTATCACAATAGCAAAGTCCTCTATGTGTGTTACTTCTGTGATCTTTCCTGTTTGTAAGTGTATGCAATGGGGGGCATCTTCTCATGTGATGAAAATCGGAAGAAGAAAACCCCTTCTAGTCCTAGGGAAAGAAAAGAAGTAGAAATGGATTTGCTAATGCCTTGTTTGAGGGTGGGGCCCGTGATGGGCCCTCACCCACCGCCGCTGTTGGGCGGCTATGGCCCGGCCTGCTCGCCGCCGCCGCTGGGCGCGGGGGGGTGGCGGCCAGTTTGCCCGCCGGCTCTGGCCCAAAGGGGGGGCGGGGAGGCGGGGCCCGAGGGTGGCAACGTCATTGCCTTGGGCAGTGCCGCTCCTGCTGCTGCGATGGGCGGGGGCAGGGGCGGAGTTGAGCTGAACGGAGAAGCTAATTTCGATGTCCCCGGGCTGAGGGGTGCCGCTCCTGCTGCCGCGATGCAAGGCAAAAATCACTTTGGCATCAGAAGCAAAGATAAAATTAATGTTAAAAAGCAAGCTAAGATACATCTGAAAACTTCTCTGCTTTCTTCATCTTCCCCTTATGCAAAGAGGCTTTTGATTTGCAGGATTTTCATTTTATCCAAAGGCATTCATTCCATAGGTGCCAAAACCATCCCAATGATAAGTGAAGTACAGTCAGTAGGGACAATAGGGACTGGCATCCACCACAAAGGAGAGGAAAGATCATTTCCAGAACAATAGTTTTATTTAACTGTGGTGAAAAGTGTGAGCTGAGTTTTGTTAAGAATTAAAGAGTAAAGGCAGATCACTATAACAAATCTCAAAACCAAGAAAAGTATGGCAATTACTTAGGGTGATGACTATAAGGAAAGTAATATTATTAAAAAGTTAGAGAACAAGGGATGGAATTGTTTTTCAAATTTCTTGTGTTGCTCTAAGCCTTCTTTTCCTTGTGGGTAGGCTTGTGATCAAGGCTATGAAAACAGCCAAGGTCATCATTTTCAGACCTGTTGAAATATGGTGATTTACACTGGAAGCACTAACAACTCTAGAGAGCTGCTGTAGGAGCTGGCTATTCGGCTTTGTATCCTGCAATACCCCAGGACGACATTGTATCTTTCAGCAGATGAACTACACCACACCAGGAGACCTCAGTGAACATGTTGACATTGTGCTTAGCTGCTTGACAATCTCCCAGGTCCAGGTCACCTGGTTAATTTGCTCTCCAAGGAGAGCTATAGGAAATCAGCTAGTTCTGCCCATTGCTCACTAACAGCTCTTCTCCAAAGACAGCACACATCAGCCTGCGCTCTGGAAGTTCTGCTTACTGCAGTTTTCCAACACTATTGCAAATAAACGTTTTGCTTTCTGTCATCCCAAAACTTGCAGCACATGCCTTTGAAGATTCATAGAATGAAATCTCCAGTCTAGAAGACTGAATCACAAATTATATGTTACATTTTGGTTTGATAAACATTAAAACCAGTAACTTGGAAGGCCACTCCACACTGTGGGTGTACAGAATTTAACATTACAAATTCACTTGCTACTAGAGCAGGGTTGAAAGCAAACCAGAAAATGACTTGCTGGTAACAAATCATGAATAGTTGCTTGGATTTCTGCATCTCCTCTTGGAATTTTAACTCCGGCATGTAGCCACCATGTGGTATCAAAAGCCTAATAGGCAGGTTTTCTTGATTCCTATCTCGATTCTGGGCGTTCCACTCCCCAAGGTCACCTAGCTGCTGTGTTCCATTATCTCATCCAGAGGATTTCCTGTTTTATTAATTAAAAGGCTCATTATCACATTTGTGCATGCTTGGGGAGCAGTCTCAATCAGTCTATTTCTCATAGTAACAGATGTTCCCCATAAAAATCGCTGTTTCCATCCCTTTTTCTTTCATTCACTGGGTGCGATTTCACAGGTCACACCACAGGCGCACAGAGCATGGTTAATTATTCCCTGTGGGCTATTTGGCACCACATCCCTGAGCAGCCAAGGCGAGCAAATTAGTACCCTGTGCATTAATTTCAAGTGCATTCTGCTCAAAAGAATTTGGCTGCAACACCAAGAATTTCTTTGAATTTGCTGCATCCAAAGTTATAACTGAGAGTTTGAGATCACTTTCAAAATCATCAGCAGGAGTATCAGCAAAAACCAGACTGAATATCATGTGACAGCGCAAGACAGTTCATTGACAAGATTCAATGAACTCTTGCTTAACGAGCACTTAAGGCACACCAAGGAAAAGCAAGCAACAACAAAGCAAATAAAGTCCAGGAAATCAAAACAGAAACGAACGAGGAACTATCTCTCGCTCCCTCTGTGTGTGTGTGTGTGTGTGTGTGTGTGTGCAGGTTGTCGGGAAGAGGAAGCCTGACACCACATTTGTGATCATCAGAACTCAGTTTATTGCCTTTCAGCTACACAATATATACGTTACTTAATTAGCCTCATACATATTGCAAAAGCTAAGCTCAGGATAGGCTGCTGTCCACCTGCGTTAATCAGCTTGTTTGGCAGTCTTGTGGTATCTTCTTCTTCATTGTTTGTGTGTCTCAGTTCCGCTTCTCATGGGAACTCCTTGTGCTTCTCAGGTCTTGTTTCTCATGGGAATCTTACTTGCTTATCAAGGGCCCACAAGCTGCAGCTGTGGCTCTGGATGTTCCTTAGCTCTTAACCATTGCAGTGCCAGATCCTCCACATTTCCCACATTTCCCCCTGTTTCTTTAATGGTTACAAAGCACTAGTTAATTTCTTAGTTAAGCAGTTAAACATTAATTGAACAATTAAAACAGTAATTATAATGATTATCAATAGCCGTAGTCCTTTCTTCAGCAGTTGAGCCAGCCAAGGAGAAAGTCTGAGCTGACAGCCAGTCATTGCAAAGCACAGCAAAACAACCTTTTGAAAGTTATTATTATCAAAAGCAACAACAACACTGTCTTACACAAATTCTTGAGCTACTCAGTGATTCTTCAGCTTTGAGCAACCTCTCCACTTCAACTTGTTATTATAAGGTTACTTAAAATAATTTTTCTAGCAAGTACTACTTTAGCTAATTGAAACTGTGAAAACAATATACACCGTTGCTCTAAAGTCTCTGCCAAGCTCTAATCTTGATTAAAGAGTCCATGGTTTTTTCTGAACTCTAATTCTTGATTCTGATCAGGTGAGTAGGTAATTGCTTCAAACTTGTTGATGATAGAACACATGCATACTCTCTTCTCTAGGTTAACAGGTTAACATTTGAGCTTTGTCATTACATGTTATTATACACTCAATTGTGGGTTTTGCATTATGAGCAAAGGTAATTAAGGCAACAGATACAACTACAGGTGCAATACATAAGAGAAAGAGAACAGTACTTTAAAAATATACAGATCATTAACCATTTAACTATTAGCTACTACCCAGAGTCTACAATCACGGGAGAGTCCCATTTTACAGGTGAGACTTGAAGACCTTTCCCGGGCAAGGTTGTCAAGTTTACCTGAAAAGGGGTTCCAGCTCTCCAAGCCCAATTGGTGAGCCAAAATGACTCAATTGCAGTTTTAGGGTAGAAACATCTGGGATTCAAGATTCAGTACCCGATCAGCTTAGGGCCAGGACTTGGCCAGAGCCCAGGCCTTACCTGAGAGGGTCTCTCTAAATCTTCTAAACAAGCTTCTATTAATATCAATTCTTTAAAGCAATATACTTCTTGCAGATCGGCGTTGTGGTTTAGTTTTAACTAAATAATCAATGGTACCATAAACAAATTACAAATAGCTGTGAACAAAGAGACACATATGTATAGCATCAAATAATGTTTTCTGGGTAATGCTCTCTGTAAAAGCTTAGTAAATTCATATCATTACTTTAACAACACATCTAGAATTTCATGTTTTGACAGAACTTAAACTTTAACTTCACTTAAAATTAAGATAAATCTAACAGAGCTTAAAGTTAACATCATTGAAAGCAAAAATTAATGTCAAGCACTTAAAAAATAAGTCCTATCTCATAGGTGCCTCTACCCAGACTTACAAGCTGATAAAATACAAATTAACAGAGACAATTCACACACATGTACAGGAAAACAAAATTAAACTTGCCTTTGCTAAAGTTATTATGGGGCTAACTGACTCTTAGGCCACAAAATGCTTTACAGAATTGGCCTCAGGATGCTACTCAGCCAGTTCTGGCTCTGAAGCAGCAAGTTACACCCCTCTGCCAGCTGTTACAAATTCACTAAACAACACCACCACTCACAAACATGGAAATTTTCTTCACTCGACTACAAGCGTCTGTTTTCTCTTTTCTTTCTTTCAGAGGTTACCAAAATTCAACTTCTTAATCAAACTGAAAACCAACAGACTTTACATAAATTTTGATCAACTTAAAGTTGACAGGTCTGACTTATAAACTCAAAAGGCATAAAAGACTCAAACAACATTCTTAGTACATTTGCTGCAGCACTTTCACACTTGTATGCACACAGATACTGATTAAGGTATACCTATGGAAAGAAAAATAGTCCTTTGAATTCAGTGAGGTAGTCACTCTGAATGCCTTTGCATTCTTTTAACTTTAAATTTACTAAAATTAGATACAAGATTAAGAGTATACCTTAAGAGTTTTAGATACAGCAGAATTTAACTTATTTTGACTTTCTTCGCACAAGAAACTACTGAAAATTCATCATACAGCAGTTAAACATTTGCAAATAATATCAAGAAATAAATCTAAAGTGTGGCAGATTTACAGTCATGTGGAAAATGCCTGTTCACTCCTCTAAGATAAATGTAAGTTTATTAAGATGTTTTCGAGATGCAGCTTTACTCACAGGGATGATAGCACTGCACGTTCTTGGAAAATTGCATTTAAGACCTGCTTAACTTGCTGATGGTAAGACAGCTTTCTGTAAAAATAATTACAAACGGTTTGAGATGTAAAGCACATGTGTCTACATGGCAAAAACAATTGCATTTAAATTGTCTTATTAAAGCTGTATAGGCAGACAGGTAAAGCTGGCACCACGCTACATGTTTTTACAGTAGAGGATCGTGAGCTAATTATATTCGATTTCCAAACAGCTTCTGCAGATAACAAACATGGAGTTAGGCCTAGTATAGGCCCCACCCTCAGCCTGCCCGGATACATTGTCTCCCCGTGGGAAATTCCCTGCTTTACCCCCACAGGAACTGCAGATTTTAGGCACCTTGAATGCACATAGCTGTACCACCTTCACATTTCTCAGCACAAGGAATAGCCCTATGGCTTGGTGGGTCAATGCCACAACACCATGCTACCCAAGTGTTTCACACCGGTGTAATTCAATCACAAACTAAAACTAACCTTGAGTTTTAGTATACATATGCAACTCCCGCAGGGCATTTTCTTAATCTGTGTGGACTGAGCATGGACCAGAGTGCCAATGGCAATTAAAGGTGGTCCATCTACTTTGGGGAAAGTAACCCTCTTTTCTCTAAAGATGACAATTGCACTATGGAGCCAACAAAACTGAACTCACCACTCTCATACTCACAGCATACATGCTTTTACTTCTGCCTGCAGAGATACAGCTGAGTTCTGGAACACTGCCACTTCATCGGCTCCTGGGCTTGCAAGTGCACAAGGCCTCAGGAGCCTGAACAAACCTGGCTGTTGGTTGGCCAAGTTTAGTAATGCTACCAGCATAGCGATAGCTGACTCGTTAATTGATGTAGACAGCATTAGACATGCTATATTCCAAAATCAAGCAGCAATTGATTTTTTGCTTTTACTGCGTGGGCATGGGTGCAAAGAATTTGACAGGTTATGTTGTATGAACTTAAGTGACCATTCCCGCTCTTCCATCCCTCCACTGCCCTGCACTGACTTGCTCGGCCATCCCCACCTTGACTTCCCCACCCATTTGTCCAGGCCCAGCCTTGCCTTCCCTTCTCCTTCTGGGACTCTCATTGCCTTGCCTACCTCCCCCTTGCCTTGCCTTGCCCTGTAAACACAGCAGTTGCCTTCTGTTGCCCTCAAAGCCCTCACTTGCCTTGCAGGACCTTGCTCACCCCTCCCCCACCTGGAATTCAAGACCCTTCTTTTCGTGACAATTCTTCAACTTGCCTTGCCCTGCCTGCTTCCCTCAGGAAGCCTTCAAGGCCTTCACATACCCGCAGTGTTTCAGGAGCATGGAAGAGGAAGCCCATAGGAGGTCACGTGAAGCCAGACCTGTCTGTCCCAGCAGCTTTTGCCTGGCATCAATTCTTGCATGTATGGAATTTTGGACAGGCAATCCACATTTGTCTTCTGGGCTCCGGAACCAAAATGACAGTTCTTCTGCATTGGAAGGAAAGCAGGTAGCCCCAGTGTTTTAGGTGCAGATTAGAGATGGTGCAGGTGAGAGCAAGGCCAGTCAAATCAGTCTTTCCTGGCCACTTCCGCCTGCCAGCA
>JAXCHO010000780.1:0-30868 GCA_036630365.1 Acanthiza pusilla
TAAATTCCCCAAAATCCCCTAAAAATTAAAAAAAAAATCCCCCAAAAATGGAAAAAAATTACAAAAAAAAATCCCCCAAAAATCACCAAAAATCAGAAAAAAATCTGAAAAAATCCCCAAAAAAATCGAAAAAAAAATCCCAAAAAATCCCAAAAAATCCCAAATTCCCCCCAAATGGCCGACCTCTCACCTGCCCAGCCCAGGTGTAGCAGAGCTCGCAGCTGAGGGCTCTGACCCCAAAATCCCCCCCAAAAAAAAATCCCCAATCCACAAAAAATCCCTAAAAAAGTTTAAAAAAATCACCAAAAAATTAAAAAAACCACAAAATTAGAAAATTCCCCAAAATCCCCCCAAAAATAAAAAAAAAATCCCAAAAAAATCCCAAAAAAATCCCAAAAAAAATCACCAAAAAATCACAAAAATCACCAAAAAAACCCAAAAAAACCCTGAAAAAAATTTTAAAAAAATCCCAAAAAATCCCAAATATTCCCAAAAAATCCCAAATTCACCCCAAATTTCCCCCCGAACTCTCACCTGCCCAGCCCAGGTAGTAGCAGAGCTCACAGCTCAGCACTCTGACCCCAAAATCCAAAACAAATCAGAAAAAAATCCCAAAAATCCCAAAAGAAAAATCACAAAAAAATCCCCAAAAATCACAAAAAAATCTGAAAAAATCCCCCCAAAAAATCGAAAAAAAATCTGAAAAAATCCCAAATTCACCCCAAATTTCCCCCCGAGCTCTCACCTGCCCAGCCCAGGTAGTAGCAGAGCTCACAGCTGAGCTCTCTCACCACAAAATCCCAAAACAATCAGAAAAAAATCCCCAAAAAATTGAAAAAAAAATCACAAAAAATCACCAAAAAATCGTAAAAAATGCAAAAAATGCAAAAAAACCCCAAAATTAGAAAATTCCCCAAATTGCCCAAAATCCCTCAGAAACCAGAAAAAATCCTCAAAAAAATTGAAAGAAACTCACAAAAAAATCACAAAAAATCGAAAAAAAAAATCCAAAAAAAATCATTAAAAATCCCCCAAAAAATCCCCAAAAAATCCCAAATTCCCCCCAAATTGCCGAACTCTCACCTGCCCAGCCCAGGGAGAGCAGAGCTCGCAGCTGAGCACTCTGACCCCAAAATCGCCCCCCAGAAAAAAATCCCCAATCCACAAAAAATCCCTAAAAAAGTTTAAAAAAATCACCAAAAAATTAAAAAAACCACAAAATTAGAAAATTCCCCAAAATCCCCCCAAAAATAAAAAAAAAATCCCAAAAAAATCCCAAAAAAATCCCAAAAAAATCACCAAAAAATCACAAAAATCACCAAAAAAACCCAAAAAAAACCCTGAAAAAAATTTTTAAAAAATCCCAAAAAATCCCAAAAATTCCCAAAAAATCCCAAATTCCCCCAAATGGCCGAACTCTCACCTGCCCAGCCCAGGTAGTCGCAGAGCTCACAGCTCAGCACTCTGACTGCAAAATCCAAAAAAATCCCCAAAAATCACAAAAAAATCTGAAAAAATCCCAAAAAAAATCGAAAAAAAATCCGAAAAAATCCCAAATTCCCCCCGAACTCACCTGCCCAGCCCAGGTAGTAGCAGAGCTCGCAGCTGAGCTCTCTCACCGCAAAATCCAAAAAAATCCCCAAAAATCACAAAAAAATCTGAAAAAAAACCCCAAAAATATCTAAAAAAAATCCCAAAAAATCCCCAAAAATCCCAAAAAATCCCCAAATTCCCGAAATCTCACCTGCCCCGCCCAGGTAGTAGCAGAGCTCACAGCTGAGCGCTCTGACCCCAAAATCCAAAAAAATCCCCAAAAATCACAAAAAAATCTGAAAAAAAACCCCAAAAATATCTAAAAAAAATCACCAAAAATCCCAAATTCCCCCCGAACTCACCTGCCCAGCCCAGGTAGTCGCAGAGCTCACAGCTGAGCTCTCTCACCGCAAAATCCAAAAAAATCCCCAAAAATCACAAAAAAATCTGAAAAAATCCCCCAAAAATCTAAAAAAAATTCCCAAAAAAATCTAAAAAAAATCCCAAAAAATCCCAAAAAATCCCAAAAAAACCCTGAAAAAATTTTTAAAAAATCCCAAAAAATCCCCAAAAAATCCCCAATTCCCCCAAATTCCCGACCTCTCACCTGCCCAGCCCAGGTAGTAGCAGAGCTCACAGCTGAGCTCTCTGACCCAAAAATCCAAAAAAATCCCCAAAAATTGCTAAAAAATCGTTAAAAAATCCCAAAAAAAAATCGAAAAAAAAATCCCAAAATTCCCGAAATCTCACCTGCCCAGCCCAGGTAGTAGCAGAGCTCACAGCTGAGTGCTCTGACTGCAAAATCCAAAACAAATCAGAAAAAAATCCCAAAAAACCACCCAAAAAAATAAAAAAAAAAATCATAAAAAATCACCAAAAAATTCTGAAAAAAATCCCAAAAAATCCCAAAAAATCCCAAATTCCCCCCGAACTCACCTGCCCAGCCCAGGTAGTAGCAGAGCTCGCAGCTGAGCTCTCTCACCGCAGGCTCCTCGGCCTGCGCTGCCCTCAGGGGTGACCCCAACCCCGAGGGCACCCCCAGGTCAGGCTGAGCTTCCTCGGGGGAGCCCAGGGCGGGCGGGAGCACGTAGAACCTCAGCAGCTGCATCTGGGAGAGAAAATACCAAAATCAGTGAAATGTGCCCCAAAAACACCCAAATATCCCAAAATCAGCCCCAGAATGTGCGGGAGCACGTAGAACCTCAGCAGCTGCATCTGGGGGAAAAAAAACCAAAATTCAGTGAAATGTACCCCAAAAACCCCAAAATATCCCAAAAATATCCCAAAATCAGCCCCAGAATGTGCGGGAGCACGTAGAACCTCAGCAGCTGCATCTGGGGAAAAAACACCCAAAATTCAGTGAAATGTGCCCCAAAAACCCTGAAATTAGACCCAAAATCAGCCCCAAAATATCCCAAAATCAGCCCCAGAGCGGGCAGGAGCACGAAGAACCTCAGCAGCTGCATCTGGGGAAAAAACACCCAAAATTCAGTGAAATGTGCCCCAAAAACACCCAAAATATCCCAAAATTCAGTGAAATCTGCCCCAAAACCCCAAAATTCAGTGAAATCTGACCCAAAAACCCCAAAATATCCAAAATTAGCCCCAAAACCCCCAAAATATCCAAAAATCAGCCCCAAAAACCCCAAAATTCAGTGAAATCTGCCCCAAAACCCCCGAAATTAGACCCAAAATCAGCCCCAGAGCAGGCGGGAGCACGAAGAACCTCAGCAGCTGCATCTGGGAGAGAAAATACCCAAAATTCAGTGAAATGTGCCCCAAAAACACCCAAAAATATCCCAAAATCAGCCCCAGGGCGGGCGGGAGCACGAAGAACCTCAGCAGCTGCATCTGGGAAAAAATACCCAAAATTCAGTGAAATGTGCCCCAAAAACCCCGAAATTCAGTGAAATCTGACCCAAAAACCCCAAAATTCAGTGAAATCTGCCCCAAAAACCCCAAAATATCCCAAAATTAGCCCCAAAACCCCAAAATATCCAAAATCAGCCCAGAATGTGCGGGCGGGAGCACAAAGAACCTCAGCAGCTGCATCTGGGGGAAAAAAACCCCAAAAATTCAGTGAAATCTGCCCCAAAAACCCCGAAATTAGACCCAAAATCAGCCCCAGAATGTGCGGGAGCACGAAGAACCTCAGCAGCTGCATCTGTGAGAGAAAATACCCAAAATTCAGTGAAATGTGCCCCAAAAACACCCAAAATTCAGTGAAATGTGCCCCAAAAACCCCAAAATATCCCAAAATCAGCCCCAAAAACCCCAAAATATCCAAAATTAGCCCCAAAACTCCTAAAATATCCAAAATTAGCCCCAAAACTCCCAAAATATCCCAAAATCAGCCCCAAAAACCCCAAAATATCCCAAAATTAGCCCCAGAATGTGCAGGAGCACGTAGAACCTCAGCAGCTGCATCTGCGAGAAAAAATACCAAAAAAATTCCAAAATGAGCACCAAAATCAGCCTGGAAACGGCCCCAAAACCACCTCTGAAATGGCCCCAAAAAACCCCAAATCAGCCCCAAAACCAGCTCTGAAATGGCCCCAAAAAAACCAAAATCAGCCCCAAAATCAGCCCTGAAATGGCCCCAAAAAAACCAAAATCAGCCCCAAAATGGCCCCAAAATCACCTCTGAAATGGCCCCAAAATAGCCCCAAAATCAGCTCTGGAATGGCCCCAAAAAAACCCCAAATCAGCCCCAAAATGGCCCCAAAAAACCAAAAAAAATCCCAAAATTAGCCATGAAATCAGTTCCAAAATCAGCTCTGAAATGGCCCCAAAAACCCCAAAAAATATCCCAAAATCAGCCCCAAAATCAGCCCTGAAATGGCCCCAAAAAACCCAAAATAAGCCCCAAAAATATCCCAAAATCAGCCCTGAAATGGCCCCAAAAAACCCAAAATCAGCCCTGAAATCAACCCCAAAAACCCCAAAAAAATCCCAAAATCAGCTCTGAAATTAGCCCCGAAATCAGCTCCAAAAAACCCAAATCAGCCCCAAAAAAACCCCAAAATATCCCAAAATCAGCTCTGAAATTAGCCCCGAAATCAGCTCCAAAAAACCCAAAATCAGCCCCAAAAAAACCCCAAAATATCCCAAAATCAGCTCTGAAATTAGCCCCGAAATCAGCTCCAAAAAACCCAAAATCAGCCCCAAAAAAACCCCAAAATATCCCAAAATCAGCTCTGAAATTAGCCCCGAAATCAGCTCCAAAAAACCCAAAATCAGCCCCAAAAAACCCCAAAAACATCCCAAAATTACCCCCAAAATCAGCTCCAAAATGGCCCTAAAAAAACCCCAAAATTCTCCCGAAATTCCCCCAAATTTTGCCCCAAACCCCCAAAATTTCACCCCAAAACCCCAAATTTCCCACAAAATTCCCCAAATTTTCCCCCCAAAATCCCAAATTTCCCACAAAATTCCCCAAAATTTCACCCCAAAGCCCCAAATTTCCCACAAAATTCCCCAAATTTTCCCCCAAAATCCCAAATTCCCCCAAATTTTCCCCCAAATCTCCCTTTGCCCACGTGCTCCCCACGTGCGCCCCCTCCCCCTTTTCCCCTCCCCCCTCCCCAAATTTTGGGGGTTCCCCAATCTCCCCTCCCCCAATTTTTGGGTCCCCAAATTCCCCTCCTCCCCCAAATTTTGGGTTCCCAAATCTCCCCTCCCCCAAATTTTGGGTTTCCCAAATTCCCTCTCCCCCAAATTTTGGGTTTCCCAAATTCCTTCTCCCCCAAATTTTGGGGTCCCCAATCTTCCCCCAAATTTTTGGGGCTCTCAAATTCCCCCCTCCCCCCTCCCCCAATTTTGGGGGTCCCAACCTCCCCTCCCCCAAATTTGGGGTCCCCCAAACCTCCCCTCCCCCCCCGAATTTTGGGTTCCCAAATTGTCTCCCCTCCCCCAATTTTGGGGTTCCCAATTCCCCTCCCCCTCCCCCTTTTCCCCTCCCCTCCCCCATTTTGGGGTCCCAAATTCCCTCTCCCCCAAATTTTGGGTCCCCAAACCTCCCCTCCCCCAATTTTGGGGTCCCCAAATCCCCCCTCCCCCTCCCCAAATCCCCCCTCCCCAATTTTGGGGTCCCCAAATCCCCCCTCCCCCTCCCCAAATCCCCCCTCCCCAATTTTGGGGTCCCCCCTCCCCCTCCCCAATTTGGGGTCCTCACCTCTCGCGCCTTTGGCGATTCTGCCCCAAAACGGCACAGCCTGGGGGTCCTAAAGGGGGGGAGGGGCGGGGGCGGGGCTTGGCTGTGGCCACGCCCACCTGGCCACGCCCACTCCTCCCCCACCCCCCGGAAATTGTCCTAAATTGACCCAAAATTCACCCAAAATTGCCAAAAATTGAGGTTTTTTCATGCCTGGGACCCAAAAAAGCCCAAAATTTGCCCAAAATTGCCCAAACTTCACCCAAAATTCACCCAAAATTGCCAAAAATTGGGGTTTTTTCAGGTCTTGGACCTCTGAAATTTCCCCAAATCGCCCCAAATTCACCCAAAATTGGGATTCTCTCACCCTGGGATACCCAAAAATGCCCCAAATTGACCCAAAATTCACCCAAAATTGGGGATTTTGTGATCCTTGGACCCTCAAAATGCCCCAAAAATGCCCAAAATTGGCCCAAAATTGGGATTTCTTCAGACCTGGGACCCAAAAAAGTCAGAAATTTGACCCAAATTCGCCCAAAATTGAGATTTTTTTTCATATCTTGGACTCCCAGAACTCCCCAAATTCATCGAAAATTGCGATTTTTTCACACTGGGATCCCAAAAATGCCCCAAATTCACCCAAAATTGCCCCAAAATTGCCCCAAAATTGGGGTTTTTGTGATGCCTTGGAGTCCAGAAATGCCCCAAATTGCCCCAAAATCGCGATTTTCTCACCTGGGACTCTCAAAATGTCCCCAAAACACCCAAAATTCGCCCAAAATTGGGATTTTCTCACCCTGGGATGCCAAAATGCCCCAAATTCATCCAAAATTGGGATTTTTTCACGCCTGGGACCCAAAAAAGTCCGAAATTTGCCCCAAATTCGCCCAAAATTGTGGTTTTTTTGTGACCCTGGGACCCCCAAAATGCCCCAAATCACCATAAATGCCCCAAATTCACCCAGATTGAGATTTTTTCACATTGGGACCCCAAAAAATTCCCCCAAAATGCCCAAAATTCACCCAAAATTGGGATTTTTTCATGTCTTGGGCCCCCGAAATGCCCCAAATGGCCCCAAAATGCCCCAAATTCGCCCCAAAATTGAGATTTTTTCATACCTGGGATACCAAAATTCCCCAAATTCACCCAAATTTGGTTTTTTGGAGATCCCAGGGGTGGGGGGATCTCAATTTTGGGTAAATTTGAGGCAATTTTGGTGTCCCGGAGTTGCACAAAGCCCAATTTTGGGGGAATTTGGAGGGAATTTGGGGCATTTTGGGGGTGGGAGACCCCAAATCTTGGAGATTTTGGGGAATTTTGTGGTAATTTTGAGTAATTTTTGGGTAATTTGTGGTAATTTGTGCTAATTTTGGGTTAATTTGAGGTAAATTTGGGGCAATTTTTTGAGAATTTGGGGCAATTTTGGGGTAATTTGTGGTAAGTTTGGCATACTTTGGGGGAATTTTTTTGTAATTACGCTAATTTTGGTTTAATTTGGGATAATTTTGGGGTAATTTTGGATTCATTTGTGGCAGTTTTGGGCAATTTTGTTCTAATTTGTGGTAATTTTGGTTTGATTTGGGGAAATTTGGGGGAAATTTGGGTTAATTTGGGGCAATTTGGGGTAATTGTGGTTTAATTTTGGGTAGTTTTGGTTTAATTTGGGTTAATTTTGTGGTAATTTTGTGATAATTTAGGGCAATTTTGGTTTAATTTGTGGCAATTTGTGGTAATTTCGTAATAATTTTGGGTAATTTTGTGTTAATTGGGAGTAATTTTCGGTAATTTTATGATAATTTGTGGTAATTTTCAGTAATTTTGGGTAATTTTTGGTTGATTTTGGGTTCATTTGAGGTAATTTTGGATTAATTTTGGGGAATTTTGGGTTCATTTTCAGTAATTTTGGGTAATTTTGGATTAATTTTGGGTAATTTTGGGTTCATTTTCAGCAATTTTGGGTAATTTTGGGTTAATTTTGGGGAATTTTGGGTTCATTTTCAGTAATTTTGGGGAATTTTGGGTTAATTTGGGGAATTTTGGGGTCCCCTCCCCCCCCCGTCCCCAGGGTGGGGGTGGGGCGCCCCTCCCCCTCCCCTCCCCCCGCCCCTCCCCCCAAGGCCGAGCCCCCCCGGGTGGGGGAGGGGCGGGGGTGGGAAGGTCAAGGGTGACGTCACCAGAACACGTGACGTCATCGATGTCCCCAGCGCGCGCGTGGCCTTGGCACCTCCCCCTCCCCCCCAAAAAAAATCCTGCCCCTCCCCCACCCGGGGGGTCCCAAAATTCTTCCTCCTCCCCAAAATTTGGAGGTCCCGAACCCCAAAATTCCCCCCGGGGGGTCCCAAAAATTCCTCCCGGGAACCCCCAAATTCCCCCCGGGACCCCCAAATTCTGCCCCACCCCAAATTTGGGAGGTCCCGAACCCCAAAAATTCTGCCCGGGACCCCCAAAATCCTCGCGGGACCCCTAAAATTCCACCCTCACCCCAAATTCCGGAGGGTCCCGACCCCCAAATCCCCCCCGGGACCCCAAAATTCTTACCCTCCCCAAAATCGGGGGTCCCGAACCCCAAAATTCCCCGCGGGGATCCCAAAATTCCCCCCGGGACCCCAAAAATTGCCCCCGGGACCCCCAAAATTCTTCCTCCTCCCCAAAATTGGGGGTCCCGAACCCCAAAATTCCTCCCGGGACCCCCAAAATTCTCCCCCTCCCCAAATTCGGGAGGTCCCCAACCCCAAAATTCCCCGAATTTGGGGAGGTGGGAAAAATTTGGGGGTCCCGGGGGGGATTTTGGGGTTCGGGACTCCCGAATTTGGGGTGGGGCGGAATTTGGGGGTCCTGGGGAAGAACTTGGGGGTCCCGAAGGAGTTTTGGGACCCCCCGAGGGAATTTTGGGGTTCGGGACCTCCGAATTTGGGGAGGAGGCAGAATTTTGGGGTCCCGGGGCGGTTTTGGGACCCCCGAGGGACCAAAATCCTCTCCGGGAGCCCCAAAATTCTTCCCTTCCCCAAATTTGGGGGTCTCGAACCCCAAATTTCCCCCGGGACCCCCAAAACTTCTCGGGGGGTCCCAAAATCCCTCCGGGACCCCCAAATTCCACCCCTTCCCCAAATTCGGGGCTCCCAAACCCCAAATTCCCCCCCCGGGACCCCAAAAATTCTTCCCCTCCCCAAATTCGGTGGTCCCGAACCCCAAAACTCCCCACGGGGGTCCCGAAATCCTCGTGGGACCCCAAAATTCTTCCCCCACCCCAAATTCGGGGGTCTCGAGTTCCAAAATCCCCCCCGGGACCCCAAAATTCCCCCCGGGACCCCCAAACTTCCCCCCAGGACCCCCAAATCCCCCCCGGGACCACCAAATCCCCCCCAGGACCCCCAAATTTCCCCCAGGACCCCCAAATTTTCCCCGGGACCCCCAAATTCCGCCCCGGGACCCCCAAATTCCCCCCGGGACCCCCAAATTCCGCCCCCCCCCACCTCGGGGGCTCCGCGCGCTCTCCCGCGTGTCCGCCGTGGCCACGCCCCTCGCTCCGCCCACTGGGTGGAGTTATGCAAATGAAGGGGGCGTGGTCGCTGTGCTTCCGGGTTCGCGCGTTCGAAGTGCGCATGCGCGGTTGGGATGGTGCCGAAACGGCCTCGAAATGTGCCCAAAATGTCCCAAAATGTCCCAAAATGTTCCCAAAATGTCCCAAAATGTCTCCAGATGTCCCCAAAATGTGCCAAAATGTGCCAAAATGTCTCAAAATGGCCCGGAATGTGCCTAAAATGACCCCGGATGTGCCAAAATGGCCCCAAATGTGCCCGAAATGGCCCCGAAATGGCCTCGAAATGTTCCAAAATTGCACCAAATGTGCCCAAAATGTCCAAAAAGGGAAACAAATATTCCCGAAATGTCCGGAATTGACCCAAATGTGCCCAAATGTGCCCGAAATGGCCTCGAAATGTTCAAAAATTGCACCAAATGTGCCCAAAATGTGCAGAAATGGTCCCAAAATGGCACTAAATGTGCCTAAATGGCCCCAAAATATCCAAAAATGACACCAAATGTGCTCAAAATGTCTCAAATGGTACAAAACATGCCTAAAATGTGCAGAAATTGCCCCAAAATGTGCCCAAAGTGTCCAGAAATGATCCCAAAATGTGCCCCAATGTCCCAAATGTCCCCAAAATTTTCCCAAAATGTCCCAAAATGAGAAGTGGCCCCAAAATGTCCCCAAAATAGTCCCAAAATGTTCCCAAATGGTACCAAACGTGCCCAAAATGTGCAGAAATTGCCCCCAAAATATCCAAAACTGGCACCAAATGTGCCCAAAATGTCACAAAATGTCACAAAAATTACATCAAATGGCCCCAAATGTCCCAAAATGTCCCCAAATGTCCCAAAATGGCCCCAAAATGTCACAAAAATTACATCAAATGGCCCCAAATGTCCCAAAATGTCCCCAAAATATTCCCAAAATGAAAACAAATGTCCCCAAATGGTCCCAAAATGTTCCAAAATGACAACAAATGGCCCCAAAATGTCCCCAAACATCCAAAATGTTCTCAAAATTACCCAAATGTGTCAAAAATGTCCCAAAGTGTTCCAAAATGACAACAAATGACCCCAAATGGTCCAAAATGGCCTCAAATGTGCCCAAAATATTCTCAAAATGACAACAAATGGCCCCAAATGGCCGAAAAATGTCCCAAAATGTTCTCAAAATGTCCCAAAATGTGCTCAAATGTCCCCGAAACATTCCCAGAATGTCCCCAAAATGTCCGAAAATGAAAACAAATGTCCCCAAATGTCCCCAAATGTTCCCAAAATATTCCCAAAATGACAACAAATGTCCCCAAATGGCCCAAAAATGTCCCAAAATGTTCTCAAAATGTCCCCAAATGTTCTCAAAATTACCCAAATGTGCCCAAAATGTCCCAAAATGAAAACAAATGGCCCCAAAATATTCCCAAATGGCCCCAAAATGTCCCAAAATGAAAACTAAATGACCCTAAATGGTCCAAAATGTTCCCAAAATGTTCCAAAATGACAACAAATGTCCCCAAAATGTCCCTAAATGTCCCAAAATGTTCTCAAAATGTTCCCAAATGTCCCAAAACATTCCCAGAATGTCCCCAAAATGTTTCAAAATGACAACAAATGCCCCAAAATGTCCCCAAAATGTCCAGAAATGTCCCCAAATGGCCCCAAAATATTCCCAAATGGCCCCAAGTGGCCCAAAAATGTCCCAAAATGAAAACTAAATGACCCTAAATGGTCCAAAATGTTCCCAAAATGTTCCCAAATGTCCCCAAAACATTCCCAGAATGTCCCCAAAATGTTCCCAAAATGAAAACAAATGTCCCAAATGTGCCAAAAATGGCCCCAAAATGTCCCCAAATGTTCCCAAAGTGTCTCAAATGTCCCCAAATGTCCCAAAATGAAAACTAAATGACCCTAAATGTCCCAAAAATGTCTCCAAATGTTCCCAAAATGTCCCCAAAATGTCCAGAAATGTCCCCGAATGTTCTCAAAATTACCCAAATGACCCCAAAATGTCCCAAAATTGCCCCAAATGTGCCCGAAATGACAACAAAATATTCCCAAAATGACAACAAATGCCCCAAATGTCCCAAAAATGTCCCAAAATGACAACAAATGGTCCCAAAATGGTCCCAAAATGTCCCAAAATGTCCCAAAATGTTCCCAAAATGTCCCAAAATGTCCCAAAATGTTCCCAAAATGTCCCAAAATGTTCCCAAAATGTCCCAAATGTCCCAAAATGTTCCCAAAATGTCCCAAAATGTCCCAAAGTGACAACAAACGGCCCCAAAATATGCCCAAAATGTCCTAAAATGTCCCCAAATGTTCTCAAAATGTCCCAAAATGTCCCAGAACCTGAGGATTTGGGGGTGGGGATCTGCCCCTCCCCCACGCAGGAATTCGGAGTCCCAAATTCCAAATTTGTCCCAAACTCCAAACAAATTCCAGGAAAGGCCAAAGTCCAACATCGACCGCGGCAGCTCCGCGACCCCGAGGGGCGCGAGCGACCTGGGGCCAAATTCGGGGAGGGAAACACAAAAATTGGGGTGGGAAAGGCAAAAATTGGGATTGGAAATGGGAAAATTGGGATTGGAAAGCAAAAATTGGGATTGGAAAGCAAAAATTGGGATTGGAAAGTGAAAAATTGGGATTGGGGAGTAAAAACTGGGGTGGGAAACAGAAAAATTGGGATTGAAAACCCAAAATTTGGGGTGGGAAAGTGAAAAATTGGGGCGGGAAAGGCAAAAATTGGGATTAGAAATGGGAAAATTGGGGTTAGAAACACAAAAATTGGGATGGGGGAATAAAAACTGGGGTGGGGAACTCAAAAATTGCGGTTGGGATTTGGAAAACTGGGGTGGGAAACTCAAAATTGGGATTGAAAACCCAAAAATTGGGGTGGAAAAGACAAAAATTGGGATTGAAAACCCAAAATTTGGGGTGGGAAAGTGAAAAATTGGGGCGGGAAAGGCAAAAATTGGGATTATAAATGGGAAAATTGGGATTGGAAAGCAAAAATTGGGATTGGGGAGTAAAAACTGGGGTGGGGAACTCAAAATTGGGATTGAAAACCCAAAAATTGGGGTGGGAAACAGAAAAATTGGGATTGAAAACCGAAAAATTGGGGTGGAAAAGACAAAATTTGGGACAGAAAACAGAAAAATTGGGTGGGAAACACAAAAATTGGGGTGGAAAAGACAAAATTTGGGGTGGGAAAGGCAAAATTTGGGAGTGGGAAACACAAAAATTGGGGGTGGGAAATAAAAATTTGGGTTGGAAAGTGAAAAATTGGGGCGGGAAAGGCAAAAATTGGGATTAGAAACGGGAAAATTGGGATTGGAAAGCAAAAATTGGGATTGGGGAATAAAAACTGGGGTGGGGAACAGAAAAATTGGGATTGAAAACCCAAAAATTGGGGTGGAAAAGACAAAATTTGGGACTGAAAACAGAAAAATTGGGTGGGAAACACAAAAATTGGGGTGGGAAAGGCAAAAATTGGGATTAGAAACGGGAAAATTGGGATTGGAAAGCAAAAACTGGGATTGGGGAATAAAAACTGGGGTGGGAAACTCAAAATTGGGATGGAAAACCCAAAAATTGGGGTGGGAAACACAAAAATTGGGATTGAAAACTGAAAAATTGGGTGGGAAACACAAAAATTGGGGTGGGAAAGGCAAAAATTGGGATTGAAAACCCAAAAATTGGGGTGGAAAAGACAAAATTTGGGACTGAAAACAGAAAAATTGGGGTGGAAAAGACAAAATTTGGGACTGAAAACAGAAAAATTGGGTGGGGAACACAAAAATTGGGATTGAGGCCCCAAAAAATTGGGATTGGAAGAGGAAAATCAGGATTGCGGAATAAAAATTTGGGTGGGAAAGTGAAAAATTGGAGTTAAAAATGAAAAAATTGGGGTTGGGAAAGCCAAAATTGGGATAGGAAAGTGGAAAATTTGGATTGGGAAAGCCAAAAATTGGGGTTAGAAACACAAAAATTGGGATTGAAAACCCAAAAATTGGGGTGGGGAACAGAAAAATTGGGATTGGGGACCCAAAAATTGGGGTGGAAAAGACAAAATTTGGGGTGGGAAAGGCAAAATTTGGGAGCGGGAAATACAAAAGTTGGGGGTGGGAAATAAAAATTTGGGTTGGAAAGTGAAAAATTGGGGCGGGAAAGGCAAAAATTTTGATAAGAAATGGGAAAATTGGGATTGGAAAGCAAAAATTGGGATTGGGGAATAAAAACTGGGGTGGGAAACAGAAAAATTGCGGTTGGGATTTGGAAAACTGGGGTGGAAAAACTCAAAATTGGGATTGAAAACCCAAAAATTGGGGTGGGAAACACAAAAATTGGGATTGAGGACCCAAAAATTTGGGTTGGAAAGTGAAAAATTGGGGTGGGAAAGGCAAAAATTGGGATTAGAAATGGGAAAATTGGGATTGGAAAGCAAAAATTGGGATTGAGGACCCAAAAATTGGGGTGGAAAAGACAAAATTTGGGGTGGGAAAGGCAAAATTTGGGAGTGGGAAACACAAAAATTGGGGGTGGGCAATAAAAATTTGGGTTGGAAAGTGAAAAATTGGGGCGGGGAGGGCAAAAATTGGGCTAAGAAAGCCGAAAATTGGGGTTGGAAATGGAAAATTGGGGTGGGAAAGTAAAAAAACTGGGATTAGAAACTGAAAAATTGGGGCGGGAAAGCTAAAAATTGGATTGGAAACACAAAAATTGGGATTGGGAAGTGAAAAAATGGGATTGGGGAATAAAAATTGGGGTGGAGAACACAAAAATTGGGGTGGGAAAGTGGAAAATTGGGGTTGGGAGTGGAAAATTGGGGTGAGAAATGGGAAAATTTGGGTGGGAAGCCTAAAAATTGGAATTGGGAATTGGAAAATTGGGGTGGGAAAGGCAAAAATTGGGGTTGGAAAGCCAAAAATTGGGATTGGGGACCCAAAAAATGAGGTGGGAAAGCCAAAATTTGGATCAGGAAATAAAAGTTGGGGTGGGAAAGACAAAAATTAGGATGGGAAAGCCAAAAATTGGGATTGGGGAACAGAAATTGGGATTGAAAACCCAAAATTTTGGGTGGGAAGCACAAAAATTGGGGTGGGAATGGGAAAATTGGGGTGGGAATGGGAAAATTGGGATTAGAAATGGGAAAATTGGGGTTGGAACACAAAATTGGGGTTGGGAAAGTAAAGAATTGGGATTAGAAATGGGAAAATTGGGATTGGAAAGTGAAAAATTGGGATGGGAAACACAAAAATTGGGGGTGGGAAATAAAAATTTGGGTTGGGAATTGAAAAACTGGGGTGAGAAAGCCAAAAACTGGGGTGGGAAACACAAAGATTGGCGTGGGAAAGGCAAAAATTGAAATTGGAAAGTGAAAAATTGGGATTGGGGAATAAAAATTGGGGTTAGAAACGGGAAAATGGGGTTGGGAAATGGAAAATTGGGGTTGGGGACCCAAAATTGGGGTTAGAAACACAAAAAATTGGGGCGGGAAATCCAAAAATAGGGAGTGGGAACTGAAAAACTGGGATTAGGAGTGGAAAATTGGGGTGAGAAACACAAAAATTGGGATTGGGAACCCAAAAATTGGGATTGGAACTGGAAAATTGGGGTGGGAAACACAAAAATTTGGATTAAAACCCCAAAATTTTGGGTGGGAAATGCAAAAATTGGGGTGGCAAAAACAAAAATTGGAGTGGGAAAAACAAAAATTGGGGTGGGAGACAAAAAAATTGGGGTTAGAAAGCGAAAATTGGGATGAGAAATGGAAAATTGGGGTGGGAAAGCCAAAAATTGGGATTGGGGAACAGAAATTGGGGTGGGAAAGGCAAAAATTGGGATTTGGAACTGGAAAATTGGGGTTGGGATGGGAAAATTGGGATTAGAAATGGGAAAATTGGGGTTGAAACACAAAATTGGGGTGAGAAAGTAAAAAAAAATGGGGCTGGAATGGGAAAATTGGGGTGGGAAACACAAAAAATGGGATTAGAAAGCCAAAAAATTGAGGTTGGAAATGGAAAATTGGGGTGAGAAATGGGAAAATTGGGGTGGGAAAGCCAAAACTTGGAATTGGGAAACACAAAATTGGGATTGGAAAGTGAAAAATTTGGGTTGGGGTATAAAAATTGGGACTGGGAACCCAAAATTGGAGTGGAAAACAAAAAACTGGGGTGGGGAAGCCAAAAATTGGGATTTGGAACTGGAAAATTGGGGTTGGGAGTGGAAAATTGGGGTGGGGAAGGCAAAAATTGGAATTGGGAGGTGGAAAATTTGGGTTGGAAAGTGAAAATTGGGATTGGGAAACACAAAAATTGGGGTGGGAGAGGCAAAATTTGGGATTGAAAACTCAAAATTTTGGGTGGGAAACACAAAAATTGGGGTGGGAAAAACAAAAGTGGGGTGGGAATGGGAAATTAGGGTGGGAAAGACAAAATTTGGGGTTGGAAACACAGAAATTGGGATTAGAAAGTGAAAAATTGGGGTGGAAAACACAAAAATTGGGGTGGGAAAGCAAAAAATTTGGGATGAAAAAGGCAAAAATTGGAATTGGGGAACAGAAATTAGGGTGGGAGACACAAAAATTGGGATTAGAAAGCCAAAAATTGGGGTTGGAAATGGAAAATTGGGGTGGGAGAGCCAAAAACTGGGATTAGAAAGTGGAAAAATGGGGCTGGAAAGTGAAAATTGGGGTGAGAAATAGAAAATTGGGGTGAGAAATAGAAAATTGGGGTGAGAAATAGAAAATTGGGGTGGGAAAGGCAAAATTTGGGATTGAAAACCCAAAATTTTGGGTGGGAAACACAAAATCGGGGTTGGAAAAGCCAAAAATTGGGATTGGGGACTCAAAAAATGAGGTGGGAAAGGCAAAATTTGGATTAGGAAATAAAAGTTGGGGTGGGAAAGCCAAAAATTGGGATTGGAAAGTGAAAAATTGGGGTGGGAAAGTCAAAAATTGGGATTTAGGACAAAAAATTGGGATTGGGAATTGAAAAATTGGAGTTGGGACTGAAAAATTGGGATTAAAAATGGAAAAATTGGGGTTGGAAAGGCAAAAATTGGGATCGAAAACACAAAAATTGGGGTGGGAAAGCCAAAAATTGGGATTGAGAAACAAAAAATGGGATTAAAAACGCAAAAATTGGGGTTGGAAAGTGAAAATTGGGGTGAGAAATGGAAAAATTGGGGTGGGAAAGCCAAAAATTGGAATTCGGGAACAGAAATTGGGGTGGGAAAGCCAAAATTTGGGGCTGGAATGGGAAAATTGGGGTGGGGAATGGAAAAAATTGGGATTGAAAACCCAAAATTTTGGGTGGGAAACACAAAAATTGGGGTGGGAAAGGCAAAAATTAGGACTGAGAACTGAAAATTTGGGACTGGAATGGGAAAAATTGGGGTTGGGACAGGGAAAATTGGGGTTAAAAATGGGAAAATTGGGGTTGGGAATCGGAAAATTGGGTTGGAAAGACAAAAATTGGAATTGGGGAACAGAAATTGGGGTGGGAATGCCAAAAATTGGGATTGAAAACCCAAAATTTTGGGTGGGAAACACAAAAATTGGGATTGAAGACCCAAAATTTTGGGTGGGAAACACAAAAATTGGGGTGGGAATGGGAAAATTTGGGTTAGAAATGGGAAAATTTGGGTTAGAAATGGGAAAATTTGGGTTGGGGACCCAAAAATTGGGGTTGGGGAACAAAAATTGGAACAAAATTGGGGTGAGAAACCCAAAAATTGGGATTTGACAAAAAAAATTGGGACTGGAAACCCAAAATTGTGATTGGGAACTGAAAAATTGGGGTGGGAAACCCAAAATTTGGGGGCGGGAAACACAAAAATTGGGATTGGGAAAGCCAAAAATTGGGATTTGACCCAAAAATTGGAACTGGACACCAAAAATTAGGATTGAGGACCCAAAAATTGGAATTGGAAACCCAAAAATTGGGATTGGGCGCCCGAAATTTGGGATGGACCACACAAAGTTAGTTTCGTTTTCATTGATTTTAATTAAAATTTTAAAATGCTAGTTATTAATTAATTAACGCGTTCATTAATTGCTCGCTGCTGCCCCCCGGTGGCCGAGGCCTGGAAGCGACGCTCTCATTTTTTGGGGCAATTTCTAGAATTTTGGGGAAAAAATCCCAAATTTCAGGGACCCCAAAATTCCAGGGATTCCCAAAATCAGAGAAATTCCAAAATTCCAAATATTCCCAAAATTCCAGGGATTCCCAAAATTCCAAAGATTCCCAAAATTCTAAGAATCCCCAAAATTCTAAGGATTCCCATTCCAGGATTCCCAAAATTCTAAAGATTCCCCAAAATTCCAGAGATTCCTAAATTCCAGGAATTCCCCAAAATTCCAAGGATTCCCAAAATTCTAAAGATTCCCAAAATTCTAAAGATTCCCAAAATTCCAGGGATTCCAAATTCTAAGAATCCCCAAAATTCCAAGGATTCCCAAAATTCTAAAGATTCCCAAAATTCCATGGATTCCCAAAATTCCACGGATCCCAAAATCTAAGGAATCCCAAAATTCCAGGGATCCCCCAAATTCTAAAAATTCCCAGAATTCCAGGAATTCCCAAAATTCTAAAAATTCCCAAAAATCGAAAGATTCCCAAAATTCCAAGGATTCCCAAATTCTAGGAATCCCCAAAATTCCAGGGCTCCCCAGATTTTCCAGTTTGGGGGAGAGGAGAATAAAAATGTAAAATAAAAACTTTTGGAAAAAACTCAAAGTCCTGGGGCCGTGCAGGCCTAGCGTGTCCCCAGTGTCCCCAGTGTCCCCAGTGACCAATCCCAGTGTCCCCAGTGTCCCCAGTGACCGATCCCAGTGTCCCCAGTGTCCCCAGTGACCAATCCCAGTGTCCCCAGTGTCCCCAGTGACCGATCCCAGTGTCCCCAGTGTCCCCAGTGACTGATCCCAGTGTCCCCAGTGACCAATCCCAGTGTCCCCAGTGTCCCCAGTGACTGATCCCAGTGTCCCCAGTGTCCCCAGTGTCCCCAGTGACCAATCCCAGTGTCCCCAGTGTCCCCAGTGACCGATCCCAGTGTCCCCAGTGTCCCCAGTGTCCCCAGTGACCGATCCCAGTGTCCCCAGTGACCAATCCCAGTGTCCCCAGTGTCCCCAGTGACTGATCCCAGTGTCCCCAGTGACTGATCCCAGTGTCCCCAGTGACTGATCCCAGTGTCCCCAGTGACCAATCCCAGTGTCCCCAGTGACCAATCCCAGTGTCCCCAGTGACCAATCCCAGTGTCCCCAGTGTCCCCAGTGACTGATCCCAGTGTCCCCAGTGACCAATCCCAGTGTCCCCAGTGTCCCCAGTGACTGATCCTAGTGTCCCCAGTGTCCCCAGTGTCCCCAGTGACCAATCCCAGTGTCCCCAGTGTCCCCAGTGTCCCCAGTGACTGATCCCAGTGTCCCCAGTGTCCCCAGTGTCCCCAGTGACCGATCCCAGTGTCCCCAGTGTCCCCAGTGTCCCCAGTGACCGATCCCAGTGTCCCCAGTGTCCCCAGTGTCCCCAGTGTCCCCAGTGACCGATCCCAGTGTCCCCAGTGTCCCCAGTGTCCCCAGTGACCAATCCCAGTGTCCCCAGTGTCCCCAGTGACCAATCCCAGTGTCCCCAGTGTCCCCAGTGACCAATCCCAGTGTCCCCAGTGTCCCCAGTGACCAATCCCAGTGTCCCCAGTGTCCCCAGTGACCAATCCCAGTGTCCCCAGTCACCGATTCCCATCATTCCCAGTGCTCCCAGTGCTCCCAGTTCCTGGCATCACGCCAGCGAACATGCGGTACCTGTGGTTCAGCCGGGGGTGGCTGCGCAGGCCTAGTGTGTCCCCAGTGTCCCCAGTGACCAATCCCAGTGTCCCCAGTCACTGATTCCCATCACTCCCAGTGTCCCCAGTGCTCCCAGTTCCCCCAGTTCCCGGCATCACCCCGGCGAACACGCGGTGTTTATGGTTCAGCCAGGGGTGGCCGTGCAGGCCGGAGCGTGTCCCCAGTGACCAATCCCAGTGTCCCCAATGTCCCCAATCATCAATTCCCATTGTTCCCAGTTCCACCACTGTCCCCATCACTCCCAGTGCTCCCAGTGCTCCCAGTTCCCGGCAGCACCCCGGCATACACCCTGTATTTATGGTTGAGCCAGGGGTGGCCGTGCAGGCCGTACCGTGTCCCCAGCGCGCCCTGGGGACAGGCGTGGCCCTAGCAGTGTCCCCAATCACTGATTGCCATTGTCCCCACTGTCCCCAGTGTCCCCAGTACCCCCATCACTCCCAGTGCTCCCAGTTCCCCCAGTTCCCGGCAGCACCCCGGCGAACATGCGGTATCTGTGGTTGAGCCGGGGGTGTCCGTGGAGGCCGTAGCGTGTCCCCAGCGCGCCCTGGGGACAGGCGTGGCCCTAGCAGTGTCCCTAGTGTCCCAAATGGTCAATTCCCAGTATTCCCAGTGCTCCCAGTTCGCGGCAGCACCCCTGCGTACACGTGGTATCTGTGGTTGAGCCGGGGGTGGCCGTGCAGGCCGTACCGCGTCCCCAGCGCGCCCTGGGGACAGGCGTGGCCATAGCAGTGTCCCCAATGTCCCCAATGGTCATTTCCCATTGTCCCCAGTATTCCCATCACTCCCATCACTCCCATCACTCCCAGTGTCCCCAGTATTCCCAGTTCCCGGCAGCACCCCTGCGTACACCCTGTACCTGTGGTTGAGCCAGGGGTGTCCGTGCAGGCCGTACCGTGTCCCCAGCGCGCCCTGGGGACAGGCGTGGCCGTAGCAGTGTCCCCAATCACTGACTCTCATTGTCCCCATTGTTCCCAGTGTCCCCAGTTCTCCCAGTGCTCCCAGTATTCCCAGTTCCCGGCATCACCCCAGCGTACACCCTGTATTTATGGTTGAGCCGGGGGTGGCCGTGAAGGCCATAGCGTGTCCCCAGCGCGCCCTGGGGACAGGCGTGGCCCTAGCAGTGTCCCTAGTGTCCCCAATGGTCAATTCCCAGTATTCCCAGTTCCCCCAGTATTCCCAGTTCCCGGCAGCACCCTGGCATACACCCTGTACCTGTGGTTGAGCCGGGGGTGTCCGTGCAGGCCGTAGCGTGTCCCCAGCGCGCCCTGGGGACAGGCGTGGCCCTAGCAGTGTCCCCAGTCACTGACTGCCATTGTCCCCAGTATTCCCATCACTCCCAGTATTCCCAGTTCCCCCAGTTCCCCCAGTTCCCGGCAGCACCCCGGCGTACACGCGGTACCGGTGGTTGAGCCGGGGGTGGCCGTGGAGGCCATAGCGTGTCCCCAGCGCGCCCTGGGGACAGGCGTGGCCGTAGCAGTGTCCCCAGTCACTGATTGCCATTGTTCCCAGTACCCCCATCACTCCCAGTGCTCCCAGTATTCCCAGTATTCCCAGTTGCCGGCAGCACCCCTGCGTACACGCGGTATTTATGGTTGAGCCGGGGGTGTCCGTGCAGGCCAGAGCGTGTCCCCAGCGCGCCCTGGGGACAGGCATGGCCCTAGCAGTGTCCCCAGTCACTGACTCTCACTGCCCCCAGTATTCCCAGTATTCCCAGTGCTCCCAGTATTCCCAGTTCCCGGCAGCACCCCGGCGTACACCCTGTATTTGTGGTTGAGCCGGGGGTGTCCGTGCAGCCCATAGCGTGTCCCCAGCGCGCCCTGGGGACAGGCATGGCCCTAGCAGTGTCCCCAGTCACTGATTGCCATTGTCCCCATTGTTCCCATCACTCCCATCACTCCCAGTGCTCCCAGTATTCCCAGTTCCCGGCATCACGCCGGCGTACACGCGGTACCGGTGGTTGAGCCGGGGGTGGCCGTGCAGGCCACAGCGTGTCCCCAGCGCGCCCTGGGGACAGGCGTGGCCGTAGCAGTGTCCCCAATCACTGACTGCCACTGTCCCCAGTGTCCCCAGTACTCCCAGTACTCCCAGTTCCCCCAGTTCCTGGCAGCACCCCAGCGAACACGCGGTACCTGTGGTTGAGCCGGGGGTGTCCATGGAGCCCGTAGCGCGTCCCCAGCGCGCCCTGGGGACAGGCGTGGCTGTAGCAGTGTCCCCAGTCACTGATTGCCACTGTCCCCAGTGCTCCCAGTGCTCCCAGTTCCCCCAGTTCCCGGCATCACGCCGGCATACACGCGGTACCGGTGGTTGAGCCGGGGGTGGCCGTGCAGCCCGTAGCGTGTCCCCAGCGCGCCCTGGGGACAGGCGTGGCCGTAGCAGTGTCCCCAGTCACTGATTGCCATTGTCCCCAGTATTTCCATCACTCCCAGTTCCCGCAGTGTCCCCAGTACTCCCAGTATTCCCAGTTCCCGGCAGCACCCCGGCGTACACGCGGTATTTATGGTTGAGCCGGGGGTGTCCGTGCAGGCCGTAGCGCGTCCCCAGCGCGCCCTGGGGACAGGCGTGGCCCTAGCAGTGTCCCCAGTCACTGATCCCCAGTGTCCCCAAACATCAATTCCCATTGTTCCCAGTGTTCCCATCACTCCCAGTATTCCCAGTTCCCCCAGTTGCCGGCAGCACCCCGGCGTACACGCGGTACCGGTGGTTGAGCCGGGGGTGGCCGTGCAGCCCGTAGCGTGTCCCCAGCGCGCCCTGGGGACAGGCGTGGCCGTAGCAGAGGCGGCGCACGCGCGCGTGCAGCAGGGCCATGGCGCAGAGCGCGCACGGCTCGCGCGTCACGAACACGTCACAGCCCGCCAGCAGGTACCCCCCCGTGACATCATCGGTGACGTCAGCCGTGACGTCATCGGGGCCCTCGGCCGCCCCCGGGATGGTGTAGCCGGTGAGGTCCATGGGGACACCGGCGGGGATGGCGCTGAGGTCCACCATGGGGCTGGTGACGTCATCGGTGTCACCTGGGGTGGCGTCACCCTTCATGCCAGTGATGTCATTGAGGTCCACGATGGGGTTGGTGACGTCATCGGTGTCACCTGGGGTGGCACTGAGGTCATCAGGCACCCCCAGGGTGACATCATCCATCACGCCAGTGATGTCATTGAGGCCCATGGGGACACCGGCGGGGATGGCGCTGAGATCGACGATGGGGGTGGTGACATCATCGGTGTCACCAGCAGTGACGTCACCCATCGGGTCCATGGGGACACCTCTGGTGATGTCACTGAGGTCCACGTGGGCGTCACCGATGGTGGCATTGGGGTTGATGATGTCATTGAGGTCACCAGAGGTGGCACTGGGGTCATCAAGCGTCCTTGCGGTGATGTCACCTCTGAGGTCCATGGGGACACCGCCGGTGATGTCACTGTTGACGTCACTGCGGTCCACGGGGTTGGCGTTGGTGTCACCCGTGATGACGTCATTGGGGGTGACGGTGTCATTGTCACCAGTGATGACGTCCTTAGGGGTGGTGATGATGTCATCGTGGCTGGCGATGATGTCACTAGAGGTGGCTTTGGTAGCGGTGACGTCGCCACGCCCAACGGTGACATCACCATGCCCAACGGTGACACCCCTGGGCGCAGTGATGACGTCACCATGTCTCACAGTGTCCCCACACCCAACGATGACGTCACCGTGACCAGTGATGACGTCACCACACCCCAGCTTGGCCACCTTGGGCCTGGTGCCACTGTCCCCTCCCCCATCGTCGCTGTCCCCAGGGTGTCCCCTCCGCTGGGCCCTCCCTGTGATGTCACCGCGCCCAGCGATGACATCACCCACCTGGCCACACCCAGACCGTGTCCTGCCTGTGACATCACTACACCTGGTGATGACATCACCCACTTGGCCCGCCCTCCCCATGACATCACTGTGCCCAGCAGTGATGTCAGCACATGGTAGGTGACCCTGGCACTGCGTCTTTCCTGTGACGTCACCACTCCCAGTGGTGACATCACCACGGGGAATGTGTCCCTGACCCCGCCCCCTCCCCCCTACATCATCCCTGGGTGCAGTGACGTCACGGGGCGGGGGCTGCCCACCCCTCCCCCTCCCCTCCCCGTGCCCAGCGATGATGTCACAAGGTGGGAGGTGTCCCTGGCACTGCACCCTCCCGGTGACATCACCACTCCCAGCGATGACATCACCACGTGGGACGTGACCTGGCCGCGCCCTCCCCCCTACATCATCACTGTGTGCGATGACATCACCGTGTGGGAGGTGACCAGACTGTGCCCGCCCCATGACGTCACCACACCCAGCGATGACGTCAGCGCGTGGTAGGTGACGCTGGCACTGTGCCTTCCCCGTTACGTCACCGCTCTCGGCGATGACATCACCGCGCAGGGGCTGCCTGCCCCTCCCCCTCCCCGCCCCAGCGATGACGTCACGGCGCGGGGGCTGCCCGCAGCGCGCCTGCGCCACGCGGGCGATGCAGTCCATGGCGGCGTGCCGCAGGGGGTGGCACCTGTCCCCAGTGTCCCCCGCAGTGTCCCCCGCAGTGTCCCCCCCCCGGCGGTCCCAGCCCACCCCCAGCACCCTCCCGCTCCGGGGGTCCACGGCCGCCGCCCCCGCGCCGCGCCCCGCGCCCGCCGCCGCCGCCACCGCCATGGCCACCGCGGCCACCGCCGCCTCCCGCGGGGACAGCGCCGCAGGCCCCGCCCCCCGCGCCGGGCCCCGCCCCGCCCACGGCCACAGCCCCGCCCCCCGCGCCAGCTCCGCCTCGCGGCCGGGCGCGGGCACGCGGCCGGGCACGAGCACGCGGAACGGCGCGCCCAGGCCGCGCGCCCACACCGCGGGACCCAGCAGCGCGCGCAGCGCCGCCGAGGGGACACTGGGAGAACTGGGGGGACTGGGGGGACTGGGGGGGCTGGGGGAACTGGGCATACTGGTCATACTGGTGGCGCTGGGGACACCGGAATCACTGGTGGCATTGGAGTCCTCAGTGGAACTGGTCATACTGGTGGTGTTGGAGTCCTCAGTGGAACTGGTCATACTGGTGGCACTGGTGGCACTGGTGGCATTGGAGTCCTCAGTGGAACTGGTCATACTGGTGGCACTGGGGACACTGGTGGCATTGGAGTCCTCAGTGGAACTGGTCATACTGGTGGCATTGGGGACACTGGAATCGCTGGTGGCACCAGTGGCATTGGAGTCCCTGGTGGAACTGGTCATACTGGTGGCACTGGTGGCATTGCAGTCCTTGGTGGCACTGGGGACACTGGAATCGCTGGTGGCACTGGTGTCCTTGGTGCAACTGGTCATACTGGTGGCACTGGTGGCATTGGAGTCCTCAGTGGAACTGGTCATACTGGGGGCACTGGGGACACCGGAACCGCTGGTGGCACCAGTGGCATTGGAGTCCTTGGTGGAACTGGTCATACTGGTGGCACTGGGGACACTGGAGTCCTTGGTGGAACTGGAATCACTGGTGGCACTGGGAACACTGGTGGCACTGGTGGTGTTGGAGTCCTTGGTGGAACTGGTCATACTGGTGGCACTGGTGTCACTGGTCAAACTGGCGTCGCCAGTCATGCCAGTGGCACTGGTGTCCCTGGTGCCACTGGTGCCACTGGTCTGACTGGTGTCACTGGTCCAACTGGTGTCCCCAGTGTCCCTGGTCATGCCGGTGCTACTGGTCTTACTGGTGTTACTGGTGGCCCCGGTGACCTTCGTGTCCCTGCCACCATTACTCTTACTGGCGTTACTGGTCTTACTGGTGTTACTGGTGCCACTGGTGGCCCCAGTGACCTTTGTGTCCCCAGTGCCACCGGTGTTACTGGTGTTAGTGGTCTTACTGGTCTGACTGGTGTTACTGGTGCCACTGGTGGCCCCGGTGACCTTCATGTCCCAGCCGCCATTGGTCTTACTGGTGTTACTGGTGTTACTGGTCTTACTGGTGCCACTGGTGTTACTGGTGCCACTGGTGCCGCTGGTGCCACTGGTGTTACTGGTCTGACTGGTCTGACTGGTGTCCCTGGTGCCACTGGTGGCCCCGGTGACCTTGGTGTCCCTGCCGCCATTACTCTTACTGGTGTTACTGGTCTGACTGGTGTTACTGGTCTGACTGGTGTTACTGGTCTGACTGGTGTTACTGGTGCCGCTGGTGGCCCCGGTGACCTTGGTGTCCCTGCCGCCATTACTCTTACTGGTGTTACTGGTCTTACTGGTCTTACTGGTGCCGCCGGTCCAAGCCTCAGCCCCGGGGGTGGCAGTGACGTAATCGGTGACGTAATTGCTGATGTCATCACTGATGTCATCGGCGATTATGTAATCGATGGGGGCGGAGTCTCCTGTGGAGAGAGCCCAGTGCTCCCAGTATGCTCCCAGTAACCAACCAGTAACCTCCCAGTGCTCCCAGTAACAAACCAGTAACCAACCAGTAATCTCCCAGTGCTCCCAGTAACAAACCAGTAACCAACCAGTAACCTCCCAGTGCTCCCAGTAACAAACCAGTAACCAACCAGTAACCTCCCAGTGCTCCCAGTAACGAACCAGTATGGTCCCAGTGACCTCCCAGTGAGTCCCAGTGCTCCCAGTATGCTCCCAGTAATGAACCAGTAACCCCCTAGTGACCTCCAGTGACATCCCAGTCCATCCCAGTCCTTCCCAGTCCCTCCCAGTTCAATCCCAGTGCCTCCCAGTCCCTCCCAGTCTGTTCCCAGTCCCTCCCAGTGCTCCCAGTCTGTTCCCAGTCCCTCCCAGTTCCATCCCAATTCCCTCCCAGTCCCTCCCAGTGCTCCCAGTCCCCTCCCAGTCCATCCCAGTCCCTCCCAGTCTGTTCCCAGCCCATTCCCAGTCCCTCCCAGTCCCATCCCAGTTGCTCCCAGTTCAATCCCACTCCCTCCCAGTTCAATCCCAGCCCCTCCCAGTCCCTCCCAATCCCCTCCCAGTCCCTCCCAGTTCAATCCCAGTCGCTCCCAGTTCAATCCCAGTCCATCCCAGCCCCTCCCAGTTCAATCCCAGTCCCTCCCAGCCCCTCCCAGTCGCTCCCAGTGCTCCCAGTTCCTCACCCTCGGGGGGCTCCAGGCACAGCAGCATCTCCAGCGCCGCCCCCGCGCCCCTCCCCCCCCGCACGCGCTTCAGGTGGGGCAGGTGGGGGAGGGGCCTGGCCACGCCCACCTCGCGCAGCAGCCGCGGGGTCTCCCGGGGCAGCAGCACAGGGGCGGCCCAGCCCCCCAGCACGGGGAGCCCCGCCCCCCGCCCCTCCCCCCACCAGGGCACGGCGCGCGGCGGGGGGGGGGCGGCGGGGGGGGGAGGGGCGGGGGGGGAGCGCTGGGACATTGGGGGGGCTGGGGGGGGGTTGGGGAGAAAAGCGGGGAAATTGGGAAAATTGGGGAAATTGGGAAATTGGGAAATTGGGGAAATTGGGAAAATTGGGGAAATTGGGAAATTGGGGAAATTGGGGAAATTGGGGAAATCGGGAAATTGGGGAAATTGGGGAAATTGGGGAAATCGGGAAATTGGGGAAATTGGGGAAATTGGGGAAATTGGGGAAATTGGGAAAATTGGGGAAATTGGGGAAATCGGGGAAATCGGGGAAATTGGGGAAATTGGGGAAATCGGGAAATTGGGGAAATTGGGGAAATTGGGGAAATTGGGGAAATTGGGGAAATTGGGGAAAATGGGGAAATTGGGAAAATTGGGGAAATTGGGAAAATTGGGGAAATTGGGGAAATCGGGGAAATTGGGGAAATTGGGAAAATTGGGGAGAAAATCGGGGAAATTGGGGAAAATTGGGGAAATTGGGGAAATTGGGGAAAATGGGGAAATTGGGAAA
The DNA here is from genome assembly GCA_036630365.1 of Acanthiza pusilla. NCBI lineage: Eukaryota > Metazoa > Chordata > Aves > Passeriformes > Acanthizidae > Acanthiza > Acanthiza pusilla. Next base: position 26,878 of record JAXCHO010000780.1, read on the forward strand.
AAATTGGGGAAATTGGGGAAATTGGGGAAAAATGGGGGAAATTGGGAAATTGGGGAAATTGGGGAAAAAATTGGGGAGAAAATCGGGGAAATTGGGGAAATTGGGGAAATTGGGGAAAATCGGGGAAAATAGGGAGAAAATCGGGGAAATTGGGAAAATTGGGAAAAAATCGGGGAAATTGGGGAAAATGGGAAAAATGGGGAAAAATGGGAAAATCGGGGAAATTGGGAAAATTGGGGAAATTGGGAAAATTGGGGAAATTGGGGAAAATGGGAAAAATCGGGGAAATTGGGGAAAATGGGGAAATTGGGAAAAAATTTAGGACAATTGGGGAAAATGGGAAAATCGGGGAAATTGGGGAAATTGGGAAAATCGGGGAAATTGGGAAAATTGGGGAAAAATTGGGAAAATTGGGGAAATTGGGGAAAATGGGGAAATTGGGGAAATTGGGGAAAAATTGGGAAAATTGGGGAAATTGGGAAAAATTGGGGAAATTGGGGAAATTGGGAAAAATCAGGGAAATTGGGGAAATTGGGGAAATTGGGAAAAATCAGGGAAATTGGGGAAATTGGGAAAATGGGGAAAATGGGAAAATTGGGGAAATTGGGGAAAAATCGGGGAAATTGGGGAAATTGGGAAATTGGGGAAATCGGGGAAATTGGGGAAATTGGGGAAATTGGGGAAAAATGGGAAAATTGGGAAAAAATTGGGGAAAATTGGGAAAAAATTGGGAAAAATCGGGGAAATTGGGGAGAAAATCGGGGAAATTGGGGAAATTGGGGAAATCGGGGAAATTGGGGAAATTGGGAAAAAATCGGGGAAATTGGGAAAAAATCGGGGAAATTGGGAAAAAATCGGGGAAATTGGGAAAATTGGGGAAATTGGGGAAATTGGGAAAAATTGGGAAAAATTGGAAAAATGGGAAATATGGGGAAATATGGGGAAAGAGAAAAAGCAAAGGTTAGGGGTGGGGGATGGGAGCCCAACTGTGGGAACAGCCCAGTGCTCCCAGTGCTCCCAGTGCCCTCCCAGTGCTCCCAGTGCTCCCAGTGCCCTCCCAGTGCTCCCAGTGCCCTCCCAGTGCTCCCAGTGACCTCCCAGCGCTCCCAGTGACCTCCCAGTAACCTCCCAGTGCCCTCCCAGTGCCCTCCCAGTGCTCCCAGTGCCCTCCCAGTGCCCTCCCAGTGCTCCCAGTGACCTCCCAGTGCTCCCAGTGACCTCCCAGTGACCTCCCAGTGCTCCCAGTGCTCCCAGTGACCTCCCAGTGCTCCCAGTGACCTCCCAGTGCTCCCAGTGCTCCCAGTGACCTCCCAGTGCTCCCAGTGACCTCCCAGTGCTCCCAGTGCCCTCCCAGTGACCTCCCAGTGCCCTCCCAGTGCTCCCAGTGCCCTCCCAGTGCTCCCAGTGCCCTCCCAGTGCTCTCAGTTTGTCACTCCCAGTGACCTCCCAGTGCTCCCAGTCCCCTCCAGTTCCTCCCAGTCCCTCCCAGTGCCCTCAGTCTGTTCCCAGTGCCCTCCCAGTTCCCCCCCAGTGCTACCAGTTCCCTCCCAGTGCCCTCCCAGTGCTCCCAGTTTGTCACTTCCAGTCCCGTCCAGCCCCCCCAGTGTTCCCAGTTCCCTCCCAGTTCCCTCCCAGTGCCCCACAGCACTCCCAGCACCCCCAGCTTGGCCCCCCCAGTCCCCTCCAGTCCCTCCCAGTGTTCCCAGTCCCTCCCAGTCCCCCCAGTTTGTCACTCCCAGTTCCCTCCCAGTACCCCCAGTTTGTCATTCCCAGTGCTCCCAGTTTATCCCCCCAGTGCTCCCAATGCTCCCAGTTTGTCACTCCCAGTGTTCCCAGCCCCTCCCAGTGCCCCCAGTCTGCTCCCAGTGCTCCCAGTCTCTCCCACTGTTCCCAGTTTGTCACTCCCAGTGCCCCCTCCCAGTACCCCCCAGTGCTCCCAGTCCGTCACTCCCAGTCCCTTCCAGTTCCCTCCCAGTTCTCCCACTTTGTCGCTCCCAGTGCTCCCAGTCCGTGGCTCCCAGTCTCCCCAGTGTTCCCAGTACCCCCCAGTCCCTCCCAGTGCCCCCCAGTGCTCCCAGTCTGTTCCCAGTGCCCCCAGTTTATCCCTCCCAGTGCTCCCAGTTTGTCCCCCCGGTGCTCCCAATCCCTCCCAGTCCCCCCCAGTGCCCTTCCAGTTCCCTCCCAGTGTTCCCAGTCCCTCCCAGTGCTCCCAGTTTGGGGCTCCCGGTCCCTCCCAGTTTGTCCCCCCAGCGCTCTCAGTCTCCCCCAGTGTTTCCAGTACTCCCAGTTTGTCACTCCCAGTCCCCCCCAGTGCCCTTCCATTTCCCTCCCAGTGCTCCCAGTCTGTTCCCAGTTCCCTCCCAGTCCCTCCCAGTCTGTTCCCAGTTCCCTCCCAGTGCTCCCAGTCTGTTCCCAGTTCCCTCCCAGTCCCTCCCAGTCTGTTCCCAGTTCGCTCCCAGTGCTCCCAGTCTGTTCCCAGTGCCTCCCAGTGCTCCCAGTTTGTCCCTCCCAGTCCCTCCCAGTCTGTTCCCAGTACCCCCCCACTGCTCCGAGTCCCCCCCAGTTCCCTCCCAGTGCTCCCAGTTCCCTCCCAGTTCGCTCCCAGTCCCTCCCAGTTCAATCCCAGTCCCTCCCAGTCCCTCCCAGTGCTCCCAGTCCCTCCCAGTGCTCCCAGTCCCTCCCAGTGCTCCCAGTCCCTCCCAGTGCTCCCAGTTCCCTCCCCAGTTCGCTCCCAGTCTGTTCCCAGTTCGCTCCCAGTCCCTCCCAGTCCCTCCCAGTGCTCCCAGTTCGCCCCTCACTCACTCACTCACTCTCTCGACGCCGCCGCCGCGCAGGCCCCGCCCCCTGAGCGCTGATTGGCTGCGGCCCGGAAGGGGCGGGGCCTGCACCGGAACCAGCGAGCCGCGGCGGGGGAGGGCGGCGGCGCCCCCTGGCGGCTCGGAGGACCCAGAGCTGCTGTTCGCACCAGTATGGACCAGTATGGACCAGTATGGACCAGTTCGGACCAGTATGGACCAGTATGGACCAGTACGGACCAGTATGGACCACTTTGAACCAGTATGGGCCAGCTCGGACCAGTACGGACCAGTTTGGAGCATTTTGAACCAGTATGGGCCAGTTCAGACCAGTATGGACCAGTTTGAACCAGTTCAGACCAGTTTGAACCAGTTCGGGCCACCTCAGACCAGTTTGAACCAGTACTGGCCAGTTCGGGCCAGTTTGGACCAGTTTGAGCCAGTTCAGACCAGTCCGGACCAGTTTGGACCAGATCAGACCAGTATGGAGTAGTTTGAACCAGTGCGGGCCAGTTTGGACCAGTATGGACCAGTTTGGGCCAGTTTGAACCAGTATGGGCCTGTCTGGACCAGTTCAGACCAGTTTGGACCAATTTGAACCAGTTCAGACCAGTTTGGGCCAGTTCAGACCAGTTTGGGCCAGTTCAGACCAGTCCGGACCAGTTTGGGCCACTTTGAACCAGTTCAGACCAGTACAGGCCAGTACGGACCAGTTTGAATCAGTCTGGACCAGTTCAGACCAGTTCGGGCCAGTATGGACCAGTCTGAGCCAGTTTGGACAAGTACGGAGCGCTTTGAACCAGTTTGGGCCAGTCCAGACCAGTCCGGACCAGTTTGGGCCACCTCAGACCAGTTTGAACCAGTTTGAACCAGTTCGGACCAGTTCAGACCAGTTTGAACCAGTTTGAACCAGTGCGGGCTAGTCCGGAACAGTTTGGAATAGTTAGAACCAGTTTGGGCCAGTTCGGACCAGTTTGGGCCAGTTCAGACCAGTTTGAACTAGTACGGACCAGTAAGGGCCAGTTTGGACCAGTTCAGACCAGTTTGAACCAGTACAGACCAGTAAGGGCCAGTTTGAGCCAGTTCAGACCAGTTTGAACCAGTACGGACCAGTTCGGACCAGTTTGGGCCAGTTCAGACCTGTTTGAACCAGTTTGGACCAGTTCAGACCAGTTTGAACCAGTTCGGACCAGTTA